>PVKE010006784.1:0-37289 GCA_004027555.1 Craseonycteris thonglongyai
TTAGTATATGACCATGAAAACAATGTTTTCAATGAATTGCTAATGACCTGAAATGTCCATGGCAAAAGTAAAATGAACAGAATACAACATTTTATAGTCAATATAATTATATTTTTAATTGTTTTTGACAGAGAGAGAGATACAGAGACAGAGACAGAGAGAAGGGGGAGGGCCCAGAACAGTCTCCATAGTTGCACATAATTGGTTTTTCCACATAGTTTCATTCCACAGGTGGGCAAGGGGCTGCACAGGGCAGGAACTGGGCCAGGGTCTTCACCCCAGTGAGAACTGAACTGGGGGCACTCCCCAGTTCAGCATATAGGTTCGCACAGGCCAGGGCCGGGATTCGATCCCCGGTCCCTGGGGCTGCAAAGTGAGCACTTAACCCACTGAGCCATCGCGGCTTCCCCAATACAATTATAATTACAGAAAATATATATACCTATATACATAGGCACATAAGATGGGAAGAAGGTTTCAAAAGTTAATATTAGCTTCAGATTGTGAGATGCTGGATAATTATTTCACTATACCATACTTTTATGATTTTCAAGTTTTAAAACAAATACATTGATTTTAGTATCATATCTCACATCAACAACTTTCATTAATTTATTAATTCAACAGTTAATCAATAACCTGTTAATGTTCTGACTTATTAAGTGCTTACCATCAGTCAAGCAAAGAAGCAGTCTTTGTAAAAAGAAAAGTCGACTGAGCTGATGTACTGGTTCTCCATAAAAGTGACTGATTCCCACACTCCCAAAGAACTGGCATGAAATCAAATGTATTTAATATCAAACCATCAGCAGGAGTGAAACCCACATATAGTTGGTTTCAGTAACAAGAAGATGTATCTTTCCAGATGTCGGACTGAAAGTCAGAAAGTTCATAGGAACAGCTGGTGCTTGTGGGTGTCAGGTGTAAGGCTTCATCAATTTCCGGGTTTGCTCCCGGAGCATCTCAGACTGAGAGCATGGTTCCCACCTCCAGGGACTTGTTTGTCTCGTCCATAGCGAAGGTACCTGGTAATGAGCTCAGCGTGAAGAGCTGATTTGAGATGGAATTTTTATAGAGCCAATTTTTTGGTTGCTTCAAGTTAATTGCTTTGTACCTAATTTAAGTCCCAGAGGGAGCAATTCCAATCTCTCCCAGCAAACTTTATCTTAAATGAGGCTGATCTATAATCCTATTACATGTGTCTGGGTATCTATCAGAAATATCATGGGACGCACAAAATTTCTAAAGGATTCTGTGTGGTTTTTAACACCCTCCAAGCATTTCATGTGTGGCCAGGAAGTGCATCAGTTTTTCCTGGAGCCAGGTCAGTTCTCTGTACCAAGCAAAACTTAAAGAAAGATGGTGAGATTTGTACTAGCTTCCCTTGCTCAAACAATAGATCGCAGTTGCCTAGCAACTTGCAAGACATGTGATGCTGTAAAGGGAATGAATGAAACAGAGGAATAAATGAAACACTGCATTGAGAATAAAAGAGCGTCAGGAATCAGGAAGAATCCAGCTGTTGCCATTAAGCAGTGGTTCCCTAACTGTGGCCCATGGACCAGCCTTGGCTGAATTTTTAGAAATTCAGATTCTTCAGCTCCACCCCAGATAATTGAAAAACTCCAGACATGGAACTCAACCTCTGTATTTTTCTTTGTATTTTTTTTTTATTTTTTTGACAGAAAGAGAGAGAGAGAGAGAGAGATACAGAGACAGAGAGAGAACTGAACTGGGGGCACTCCCCAAGTTCAGCGTATGGGTCCACATGGGCCGGGGCTGGGATTCAATCCTCGGTCCCTGGCGCTGCAAAGTGAGCACTTAACCCATTGAGCCATCCTGGCTTCCCCTCAACCTCTGTATTGTCACAAGCCCCACCCCCACCCCAGGTGATCAGAGTGAGCCGTGAACTCTGAGACACGCTGAGTTTGCGTAATGCGCTTCTGCGGAAATAGAATCCTGAGTGAGGTGAGCGTGGTCCAGTCACGGGGGTCCGGGGGGAGGACTCAAAAACACATCAGGCTTTGTGTGAGTCATGGGCACAGAAGAAGGGCTGCAAACCAAAGTTCATGAGAAAGGGTTCAATGAGCTATTTCCCCTTTGGAGAAGGAGTGGCATCCTAAATCCAGCCAAGTTAGGAACCAAAAGGTATCACAAGGATTACAGACAAAATCCTGGGACCGGGCACCAGCTCTGTCTCGGGTGCTCCCTGGCATCTCTTGCCTGGAGACACATCTGTGTTACTGGAGGTCTCTGACATGAGACGTGACTCACTGACGATGGAGTCAAACAGGAACAACCCCTTCATTCATCAGATTGCACTGGTGAGACAATGCACCCAAAGCAAACAGAACTGAGCTCACAGGGCATAAATAGGTGAGCTATGGGTTAGGGAAACAAAGAGGCCTTTCAGAAAAACTCCACCATGCTCTCTGAGCCCATTCCGATTTCGGCGGACAATGGGGGTTTCATTAGCGTGAGCAGAATAGATCCTTAACAAAGCATGGATGCCCTTCTCAATGGACCTTATTCTAGAAAGAGCAGCAGAGAGCTATTTGACAAAGGGAACCATAGCAAGGATACCAAGTTATGTTACAGCATCCAAAGCACATGAAGATGATCAAATGCAATGGTGCGGGCTTATGACCAGTTTCCAAAGAACTGAATTTCAGCCAGAGTCCCAGGATCGGGGTGGCCTCCAGCATGACTTGAATATTAATCATGTATTGATTAAATATTAAACAAGATTAGATCAGGATTTGGTCTCTGAGCCAAAACTCACCGGAAATCTCTTCTTCCTGAATGTCAGAACCAACAGCTTAGTGGTGACAGTTAATCCGAAGAACCCGCTGCCCTAAAAGCGTGGTTCCCATACTCGGCATGTGTCAGAACCTCGCTAGAGAGCTCACGGACCCGGGTTGCTGAACCCCACCCCCAAGGTCTGGGGTGGGGCCCGAGAACGAGCATTTCTAGCAAGCTAGAAGACTGACGATGTTTCAGGAGCCGTATCTTGAGGACCAGTGGAGGAGAGAAAGCACTGAACAGCCGGGATGCTTTTTTAAAGATGAAACCATAGGAAAGAGGAGGAAAGTAGAAACACTCCACTGCCTAAAGCTGCATGTGACTGCCGCGGGCGGTGGGGTCCCCAGGCACGAGAGGCTTCCGGCTAGCTTTGGAGGATCACAGATCACTTCTGGAAGGGTTCCCCTGAGCCAGGCTTCCACGTGCCTGTGTGACTTTAAAGTTCCCGCTTCAGCAGGAATCAGCGAGGGCCTGAAAGGGGCTTGTCTGGGAGACTGCCGGCCCCTCCTGCCCCGGAAGCCCCCCCAGGCTGGCTGCTGGCTTCTGGGTTAGCAGTGATGGTGCAGGTAAGTGGCCCTCTGCTGAAATGCCTTTGAATAGTCTCTGGTGTGTGGCTGCAGGGAAAGGGTGACCTGGACATTCTCCTTTGCCCAAGGACTCCACCTACCACCAGTAGAGGCTACGTGTGCTCCACACGGTGACACTCAGAACCCCAGAGCATCAATGTCGCCATGTCCTCAATGAACTTGGCCCATCTCAGGCCGCTCTGGTTGCAGGACAGAGCGTATGCGCCATGCTGGGCTGAAGAAAAGCGTCCCCAAAGCTCTAGCTTGTTAGCCCTTCACTAGCACTTGACCTTCTGTGTCTACATTGTCACTGCGATGTCCTACTCAGGGTCCATCACCATCGGGAGTCCCTTGACTGCCCAGTGCCCAGCGACCTGTAGGTAGCTTTGACTGGTGCCAGGTGGAAGATGGAAGGGTTATAGCTGGCAGAGGTGGTCTGTTGACCCCAGCCTCCCCCAAAAAGAGGGCCACCCTGCTAAAAGTGACATATATGAAGAGGACAGAAGGCCAACAGTGCATAGGAGGTAGAACTGTTCCTATGGTTTACATGCTCCTGACCCAGCTCACAGTCATCTCCACCGCCTGGAGCGGAAGGCGCTTCCCCAACATGTCCACCATGTGGGGGAGAAGCTGGGTAGGACTCCCAGGTCATGTCATTCCCATGCCTTTCCCTCCTGATAGAAGGAGGAATAACATGCTAACGGTGACATTGGTGACAGCCTGCCCATCACTGGTGGTGTTCTATTGGGCAGGGTTTAAAAGTTCATGGTCACCGCTCCTGTGCACTCCTGACTTCTGGACAGACTGTGTCCCCCAGCCCTGGGTCAGCTACTTGGTGAGACCAGAGCCAGGACGCCTAGGTCTTCAGCTTTGGGTGACCCATGTGTATCTTACCAACTGGAATCCTCAAGGGGAAGAAAGCTGGTGTGAGGACCTAGGCACCAGTGCCACCATCACCCCACATTGCCAACAAGCTCCAAGCTTGACCCTTTCCCATGCATGCAGACACTGTGGACGTTTGTTGGCAGTAGGACACAAGGGGCAGAAAAGGGGCTGAGACTTGGCACGCCAGACATGCCCACCAGGGTGGGGCAGGCTGGGCTAATGAAAGCAGCTCAGTGAAGGCTCCCAGGCACGGAGTTCAGCCATCTATACTCTTGTTCCGCTGAACAGTTGGCACCAGGTGCTCCGAATGCGGTGGCCAATGATGCCAAGAGGTGAGCCAGGTGCTGGGAATGGGGGGCAGGCAATTCTTGGAAGTCAGGGCAGGCTGCCAGCCTCTGGGAGGTGTGTCCACAGGAAGCAGGGCCCCAGAACGGAGTGAAGATTCTGAGCCGAATCTTCCCCTGCATTTACCTCCAATAAGGAGACAGGTGGCATCACCAACAAGACAAGAGACACTGGGATGGGACATGAAGGCCAGAAAGATCAGCACGTGGCCTCCCCAGGAGAAGCTGGGGGGCAGGCACTCTGTAACGATAGCAGGGCTGCTACGAAATGGGGTGCTGCACCCCAGGGGGCAGGGCAAGGCCTGTAGGGGAGCACTACGACTAATGAAGACTAAGGGTGACTCAGGTAAGATAGGGAGCCCAGGGGTCAGCTAGGACAACCTTTGTTGGGAGAATGACTCAATCCCGAGGGGTCACCACTGGGGGGCGTGCTAACCCCATTTCAGTATTTCCTGCCTCAAGCCCCCATGGGTCTGGGGACAGAGACCTGAAGTTAGGGGCTCAGGGCATCGGGCTCTAGCATCTGGGAGCCCGCAGAAGGCGGTTCCATGAGGGCCTAGGGCGGGGGTGGTGAACCTGTGGCACGCGTGCCCAAAGTGGCACGTGGAACAATTATTTCGGCACACGGAGCTGTGTATACCATTTAAAAAATTATTGTTTATGCTCTTATAGACATAAAAATAATTGATACCTCTATCTCACTCAATGGGTTGGCACGCGAGTCGAGCGAGTATACTCTTATTTCATAAACTTTGGCACTCAATCGCCAAAAGGTTCGCCACCCCTGGCTAGGGAGTGGGGAATGTGACCTGAGGACCCAGACAATGATTCTAACTTAGATCACTGCCTGTCCCAAACAGACATGGGCGTGCACCTTCCCAGAGCCTGCAGACAGTAACATTGGCACCAGTAGCCATGGAGCCGCTGGTGTCACCATGGTGGGACAGTCCCCAGCTCCCTCCAAGGCGCACTTAGGGTGTCTGGCTTCATTCCTGGAAGAGCTCTGTTGGATGAGTTCAACTGGAATCATCTAGCTTTCCTGGGAAACTGTGCCCTTTGTCTTGCTGCGCCTCTGGGCAAAGTCCTGAGGCCTCACTCACTCTCTTTCCTGCCCCTCTGATAATAGCTCCATTGTTAGGCAGACAGGACACACTGCGCATCTCCTGATCCTGGGGAATTGGGGGTCTCACCTTCTAATTTTTCTGTTAAGTTCTGTTATTCTAAATATTGGGGGGTTGGCTCTTCGTTTGCCCTGAGGTGGGTAGAGAAATAGACAAGCTGTTGATGGAGGAAATCAGCAGAATCCTGAGCTGCTCTGAGGAGTGGCTTGTTCCATAATTTTGGGATCTCTCCCCCACACAGGCTGAGAAAAGTCCTTCATGCAATGAAAACACCCTGACTGCTCGTCAGACATGAGCGTATTAAACCTGGTGTGTACTGTCAGCAATCTCACCTGACCATTTAGAGTAACCTCCGTTTTACTACCTCCTTTTGCCCGTTCATGGGTAGGAATCAGGCATGTCCACCCCCTTACCCTCCACTTAGATCATTTTTCATTTCTAATTTATTTGCTTCACGTTCTTGAACCTCCATTCCGCCTCCAATGACCCCCAATCGCCGCCCCCACCCCCAGCGTCTTTATGACTCCCTGGGAAGAAAGTGGGACTGCGGAGAGTCTGCATTGAGGAGAAGCAACCCGACCATCTGGAAAGTTAAGGAAGGCCAGAGAGACACACTCCCCACCCTTACGGTGCAGCTCCCAGGAGTAACGGCTCCAAGAACCCGGGGCCCCAAACCCGGGAACCCGTTTCGTAGCAGCATCCGAACAATGGAACCTTCCATTTACAATGCATGCCTTTCTTGGTCTGCCCCTGCCTCTCTTCTAGGCCGTCTTGAAGACACCCAGCGCTGTTCATGAATACAATCTAAAGGGTGCTGCTTCTAAGGCTTGTGGGCCAAGTGGTTTCCCTTCACATCCTGCCTGTGGTCACTAAGGCCACTCCTGCTGCCATCAAGTAGCCAGGTGGTGCCACTCTAGATAGAGTGGGATGTGAGACTCTGCACCCTTCCCTAGTACATGGTTGCTGCTCATCAAATACACATCGACTTGATCTCCAACTCCCGTTGTTCCCAATGTCACCATCCCCCTTCCCACCATAAGGCTCTCTGCTCTGCCCACATCCTCTCTCTGACTCAGGGTTCAACACAAGTTCCGACTGGGCCATAGGTCTTTCTCCCCACTCCAGGGCTCCCGGCATCTCTCATCACTGTATCCCTCAGCACGTGTTACCCTGATTCATATCCTGCCTGTTCATGGGAGTCCCCTGGGGACTTGTTCAGAAATAGGGACCTGGACCCAAGCAGCATCCCGGGGGGTGAGCTCTAGTCACCAGTGATTTTACCGAGCTGTGCAGGCAATTCTGATGTACTGTGTGGGCTGGGACACACAGGTAACAGAGAGATGACTGATGTGCCTATTTACACACACCCTGCTGTTGCCACTTACCTGTTTTATGAGCGTGTACTTTGCAAACTGCCAGAGGACAAGTCTGGCTTTCTGACCATCCCTGACCTAATGTCACCTACAGGGCTGAGGCTTTCCTGTGCATATTTTGATACTTATTTATGTAAATAGTTAAATCACCTAAGAGTTGATTTACATATTGACATAACACTACATATCAACCAACACTTCTGAACACCTTTATGTGCTGCGCACTGGAGCAATATGAGCCTATTTACACTAGAGTCATTGGCGAACGAGTGTAGGTCGCTAAGACTATTATCTGCTATGATTAAGAGGACTTTGAGAGAGAATAGTGGAATATGCAAAACATCCCTGATTTTGTGAAGGGTGACAGATTTCTGAGAATCTTGAGGAAATGTGAATACTTGTGCCATCCACATTCTACACCTTCTCATGCTTTGTAATAAGCAAAAAAAAAAAGGTTGCAAAACCAAATGCACCCACGCCTCCCACCAAATTACCCCCACTCAGTTGGAAGAACCTTTGATGGCTTCCCTGCTAAAGGAAGATAAGGAAGCACGTGGAGGCTATAACTGAAAGCATGTGTGTCTGCTACGGTACTAACATAGGCTGCATCCAGATGCCTATGGACTGGGCATGGGCACAAGGTCAGGTCTGTAGCCTCCTGCAGGCTGCAGGCACCCCTCTGCCACATCCCTCTGCTCCCAGGGCTGGCCCAGGTAACACTGGGCAGGCAGATCATGAGTGCTCTCTTAGGTGCTCCACTCTGCCCTTCCCACCTTCTCCATTTTCCCTGAGACATAGGCTCCTTCTACCCCCGGGTATGCCCAGGAGCTCTCTTCTTTCATGTTTAGCAAAACCTATTCTTAAGAATGGATCTTATAAATCAATCATTGGAAGGTATACCTCTGCTAAAGCATTGGGATCTTCATTCCAGCCCTGCTATGTTGAGGGATCATTAACAAATCAAATGAGAAGGGGATTAGAGGGCTGAGATTTCCTATACCTCAGCACCCATGACATATGGCTTCCTGTTCCTCAGGTGAGCTCTACCGGTTGCTTCCTAGAGGACCACACACTTAGTGTTGACTTCAGGCACCACTATGAGATCTGTTGTCCCCTCTGAGTGATTTTCTATGTGTGTCAAGTTGCTTTTGTTCTCAAATCTTCCTAGAGGCACAAGGCTACCTTCTAAATGCCCCCCCATCCCCCACCCCCGCACCCGGCCCTGGTTTAAACTCTGAGCTCAGACAGAGGTCCGTTTCCAGCAAGAACTGCCGTCCTGACAAATAAATCATCCTTTGATCAGAATGCATCCTTCCATCTGTAGTCTCCAGGCATCTTCAATCTTTGTGCAATATCACCTACATGTAACATCACCCTTCTCTGTGCAATGGGACAGCAATGTACTTGCCCCAAGAGTCAACCTAGCTCCTACCTCATAGAGCTGTCTGAGAATTCAACAAAATAATACAGGTCAAGAACCTAGGATAGTGCTCAGCATATAACAAGTGCTCCCCAAAGTTCTGCTCTATTATGGTCACTTTCCCTTTTGAGCAGATGATTGATAATCGTGTTTCCCAGGATACCTCCACTGGTACTAATGCCCTTATTTCCTCCCCATCCTCACCCCAAGCTGCCCTTTCTCCTTCAATAGAGTTTCCATTAATGGTGGTGGTAACTGTAGTAACAGAATTAAGAATTAACAGTAACTTCTCTCATAGCACTTATTTAGTCATCACTAATTACAGTCACTTTCTCAGCATCAATAAACACAAAAGTTCCAGTGAGGAAGGCATTTCCAGCATGAATCCAGCCCGCCCCTCAATCCCTGTGACTCTGGGAGCTTCAATTAGAAATTCAGACCTCTGATGCCAGCACTTTGCTGTCATTAGGAATCTAATCACCATTTCGAAGAGACGGGACCCCTGCTTAATTAATGCTGACCCCAGCACAATGTCAAGGAGAAAAACCGGCAAAATCTAGCTCCCTGTGTCATACACACCTACTTAGGATGCTTTAGTAAAGACAGAAAAAGACAGTGACGGCCTCTGAGATCAGAAAAGTAGACCATTTATCACAACACAGCAGAGTTAAAGGGAAACTGACTTTGTAGCATAAGACGGCAGTGAAATATGAACCTGCAGACTGAGAAGAAAAGACTCGCGGGTTAAAGTTATGGGTGTGGAGGGAAGGAGGAGCGTCATGCAGTGAATTTAAAATGTATAATTACGGAAAGAGCCAAGAGTCTCTCAGGCACTGCAGGCTCCAGATACTGCATATCATGTAACACTATGGACTTTCGCTAGAACAAAATCAAACAGGTTGATGGAAAGACCCTATTCTTAAACAAGGCAGGTCACTGGTGGTGTTCCTTGGTCTGAGCGTGGGGCCTGCAGGGGAGTTCACTCCCTGCCTGTGTGGGAGGAAGAGCGCTTCCCCACCCCCCTGCCTCTGGCTCTTGACTAAATAGATTCTGTTCCCACTCGCCCATGATAACATGGTCAGGGTCCAGACACTAGGAGCCTTGGGCAGAACCAGCCAGAGTCTTGTTTGTCTCTTGAATGGAACAGCTTCTTGGAAGAAATTTGAGAGCAAACAGGTACTTATATTTTGCGTAAAGACAAAAAAAAATCTATGATACATTTAAAATACACAGATAATGAGGGAGAAATTATTTAATTTACAAAGTATTCCTTATTCTCCAGCAAGAAGGGAGAGTGGAGGAGCTACTCTGAGGCACTTCCAGGTCTGTCTGGTGCTTTGGGAAGCTCAAGCTGGGAAAGGCTCAAGAAGCCATCAGAAGGAACAAGGGATACGTTTCCAGTGGCTCAGTTTGGTGTTGGACTGACTACATTTCATAGAGATATTGACTATCTGGGGACAGTTATAGGCCACCAAGATCAAGTGCTTAAGCCCCAACCCAATAGTTTCATGTTTATTCCAATAGACCAAGTACCCTAATGATCATTTAAGTGTCTCCAGTTTCAAGAGGCTACTCACAGATAGTGAGAGCTTAATAATATTCATATGTATAGATGTGTGGATGGATGGATGGATGGGTGGGTGGGTGGGTGAGTGGATGGATGGATGGATAGATGGATGGATGGATGATGGATGGATGGAAGGAAGGAGGGTGGATGGAAGGAAGGAAAGAAAGAAGAATGGCTGATGGATAGATGGGTGGGTGGGTGGACGGATGTTGGATGGATGGATGGACAGACAGATGTGAATGTCAATAGCAGGACATTGATATTTTGCTACTATACTTAGGTGGCAACTAATCCAGAACATGATCATTAGATGGGTCCAGAGTTATAGTGACTTACGGTAGGTCAGTGATAGACTGGAATTAATGAAGGACTGAGTTCAGCAGATTGAGGATGTTTTCATATATATTCAAGAAATACATTTGAGAAAGGCAAGAGGGATGACTCAAAGAGTTACATATGGTACCAGAACTCAAGTAACTATATTGAGTTCATAATTTTTAAACTTCCCACAAACAAAACAAAAACAAAAACAAAACCCTCAGGCAAAGGAGCTCTTTATCACAGGCAGCCTGGCTTCACCTATTTATCTTGGCCCCTGAGATACCACCAGTGAGTTTTAATGGACTGGGTCTATAGCTTCTGGCCCCACACCACTGGGGAAGGAGAAGTCTTTGGCGCCTAGGAAATTGGAGTCAGTGGGAGTTGTGATAGTCATTGTTGAACTGTTTCCTGTGCCATGACCAAGGCCCCCAGTATCTGGATCTCAGAACGTATCATCAGTTCTCTGAGCCTCCATCCCAGCTCTGCTTCGCATTTAGGTTCTGCAGTGCCCTCGGGCTGCAGGGTCTCTAACAGGACACGTGGGCAAACAGGAAGACAAAAGGCAATTTGGGGCCTAACCAGAGCTTCTAGAAGAGCAACAAGGATGACCACTCTCCTCGGTTGAGAACCTATTACTATATAAGAGTTGCAATGTTGACTAGAAATAATAACTAGACCAATACTATTACATCCTCTTAGGAGGTGCCTGGTCTTACTGGTTTTGCTAATGAGGAGATAAGGAATCAGAATTATTCAATACCTTTCTTAAAGTAAATGACAGAGTCAAGACTTGGGCCTAAGGTTGTGATGTTACAGCCCATCCTCTTCCTCTTACACTTTGCTTTTCCAGAGCTACTGTGTGATAAATGCAACATCACAACCAGCATGTATGGGAAACAGGGCCAGGAGGACATGTGCTTCACTCATGTCACTGTACATTAGCTTACTTGGGGGCTCTTTTCTGGCAGATGACTTGGCAAGAGCAGAAGATTGAGATTAGATGATCTTGAAGCATCATCTGCAACCAGCTTCTTGCCAGCAGACTTTTAATGGTCTGACTCCTCATGAAGGAGATGTGAACGGGCTACTTCACTTGCGGAGCCTCTGTTCGGAGCGAGTAGGTTCCAGCTCCCATGAGAGGCGTGTTCTTCTCCAGGTCCCTCTGCTGTCTGCCTGCTGCCTACACAAATATCATCCTAAGTCTCTGAGATAGTCATCCGCTGAGAATGTACCCAATACATCCAGAACAGGACTGGCTTCTGAAATGGTAAGTCCACACAAGTTCAAGATCCACGTAGGTTCTGCATTGTCTCTGCATGTCCGGCCGGTCCTCACTGGTGATTTCCTGATACCAGATCATTAATTTTCTGGTGCTTTCTCCTTGGCTGAGTTCCTCTGTGTAATGCTGGGCAATTAACAACCGTTGGGTTGGACTAGAGGCATGCATAGATCCCATTCTGTAATTCACTTGGGAATCTGCCATCTATTACATCTCCCTATCTTATTAGTGATGGTGCAATCAATACAAATAAACTTCAGGGGCCCTGGGCTACAGGTAAGTCCTGCCAGCAGAAATCGATGAGGTGTTGAGAAACTCTGTCACATAATGCTGATGTTCTGATTCTGCTTGGCTGGTTATTGGAGCCCTCCCCCTTACACCAGGACTGGGTGTAGAAATCCCCCAGCTTTTCCCAACTTGGCTCATCATGACCTCATAGGAAAATGTGGGCTTCTCAGAAGAGGTGTTTGAATAATGGGAACTGTGGGTGCTGCATGTTTCTTACTATCTGGCTAAATTGGGACTGTGGCAAGTTTGACAAGAGCCTGGTCGAGTCTCTCAAAGTCATCCGGGTACCACTGGCATCAGAATTGGAGGCTTGTTAAAAAAGCCCCTCTGGACTTACTACTCATACAGACATTCATGTTAGGATAATTCTAGGAGAGTTTAATATAGGGATCATTTCAAAGAGGTAGCCAAGGTGAGGGGAACCCAAAAATGCAGCACTCTGTCCTGGGTGAGGTCTGAAGGGTGGTGGAGAGAGAGTGATTATTGGAACCTGCAGTAGAGGGGTTGGATGGGGACAACCACCAGATAGGATGTCTTTGGGATTCTCCTGATGGAGGGACTCAGCCAGCCCTTGGTGGCCACATAGGGAGGGAGCCACGCGAAAAGACAACCCAACGTGTCTTTGCTGCTGGCCTCCCATCTCCTGCCAGGATCCCCACCAGCTGAACCCAATGGGAAGCCAGAGGCAAGGGGCACACAGAGCAGCCTCCTGGGTCACAAAGTAAGGTGGACAAGATGGTGAGTGGGTCTGCAGGGGCAAAAGGAGACTGGCCAGCCCCTGGCTCACGAACACTGAACCTTGAGACCCACGGAACAGAACGTTGGCCCTGTCACTGTCCCATCGGGGCCAGTCTCAGTTCACAAGCAAGTGAGAAGAGGGAGAAGGGACACAGGAGATGGGAAAACTGAAAACCCAATCACGGGCAATTCATGAAAAGCCAGAGATCCAGAGAAAGGAAAGCAGGCAGTCGCAGGAACATGAATGCGTCCAGACGCTGCTCCCTTGGAGTTTTCCAAATTCCCCCTGTCACTGCTCAGCAAGTGACACCTCCCCCTGGTGGCTTGCCCCCCTCCCCGCTGCCTCTTTGTACGGGACACTTCTCCCCAAGCTCCCAGGTCGAGAGTGAGGCCTGTCTCTGGTGATTTGGGGCAGCATTTCATGTGTTTTGATTCTTCCTCTCATATCCAATGTCACCGCAACTGGCTTCCCATGTTGACAGGGACTTTTTCAGTGATTCATTTGGCTGATTCAAAGAGTCTGGGACTAGTCATTCTCCAACTTGTGACATGGTACACAGAATTGCAGCACACGGGAGAGGTGAGGCGGGCAGCACTTTGGCTTTCAAAGCTTTGGTTTGAAAAACAAAGCAAATAAAGTTTATTTGAAAACCAGGTTTCTTATCATGCTTTGCTGATCATATGGATTGTGACATTTGGTTTCACTTCCACTAGGCCGCAGTCTAGTCAGAGCCAGTGGCCTGCGTGGTCCCAAGCCCATAGGCATGTCCACAGTGGAGCCTTTGCACATATACCCAGCGCTTCTGGATTCCAGCCCCTCTCTCTCAGCATCCTAGAAGATGTTATGGACTGTTCAGCTTATATGATAACAAGAACCATCCCATGGAGCACATAGGGGTTATCTGCTTGTTATGAGTTATTGTGTCTCTGCAACTACACGCTGAGCACCCGGAAGGTCCAATCCCTTTGCATTCCTTGTCTCCTCTTCCTGCCTATTAGGACACACAGATTGAGCATGTAGTCTGCAATGCACATAATATATAGCGTGTCTAGTATATAATACATGTAGCGTGCAATGCACCTAATGTATAATGTGTCTAATGTGTGATGCACATAGTTTGTAATGCATCTAGTGTATAATGCACACAGCATATCATGTGAACAGTATATAATGGGCTTCGTGTATAATGTGCCTAGTGTTTAATGCATGTAGTGTGTAATGCACACAGTGTACAATGCACCTAATATATAATGAGTCTAATGTGTAATGCATATAGTATATAATGCACATAACATATAATGTGAGCAGTGTGTAAAGGACCTAATGTTTAATGTGCCTAATGTAAAATGCACATAGTGCGTGTCATGCACATAGTGTGTAGTGCACCTAATGGGTCTAATATTTAATGCACGGTTTGTAACGCACCCAGTGGATGATGCATGTCATGTCTATCACATGTAGTTTGGAATACCTGCAGAGTGTAATACACATCATGTGTAACACACCCAGTGTACGATCACCTGGCATTAGATGATGCGATTGTGTTGCAATTATGCAGACTGTGATGCACAGATCACCGCTAAGCTTTGTTAACTTCCTCTGTCAGTGTGGCAGCTCTAGATGCATGGGTCTTTACTATCTTACTCTAACCACATGCAGCTGACACCAGCCGCTCACTTCCTTACCCTCGTATGAAGGGCAGTTTCTTAGGAAACCCGAGGAACCCTGTGAAAACCTGAGGACCTGCTCCAGGAGTTTGCACCTCCCCGCCCTCACTTTCCCGCAGAGCACAGTTTGGTAATGGCAGTTTCTCTTCCATTGTTATCACTCACAGGACAGGGATAAGATTTGGGCTGCCTGGCCTGGATGGGAGATCCGGCCCCTTGTGGCTTTCTTCCCAGCTGGCCATCCTCAGCTTGACCCTTGGGGACACACACAGAGAGGGTGGCCCCTTCCCCAGGACCAGTCTTGAAAAGCTCCCTGCTGCCCTTCTGTCTCGACTGCGTTGCCTGCCTGCCGGCCGTGATGTATACCGTCTGCACTTGGCAGCCGGGGCCTGTGAGGTCATCCTTTCACCGTGCGCTGCTGCCTTCAGCACTTAGACTCTCTGGCCGTGACTCAATGTTTACGATCACATCAACCTGGGGGGAACGCGGTGTCGAAGAATGAAGGCAGCCTTGCTGGCAGCGAGGTAAGTGTGGACATGCTCTTGCGGGGCAGCAGGGAGGCGTGACTCCTGAGTGGGGGGACGCCTGCGTGTCAAGTGCTTGCTTCAGCTCCTGGCAGGACATCCAGTCCCACAAAGAGGAGCATGGCCCGTCCGGCTCAGTCTAGTCCATGCTGTGGCTTGGACAGGGGAAGGAGCTGCCTGCTGGCCAGCCAGGGGGAGGCGAGTCCCCAAGCAGCCAGGGTCTATGCGCACACCACGCACGGTGACTTCCATGTGGAAGCAAGAGCCCCTCCTCTCATTGGAGAAGCTGGACACAGACATGCACATGGCTAATCAATCTTGCTCTTAGAGCGAGAAATAGTCCTTTCTGACATGGAGGCAAAGACCCGCAGGGAGAAGCCTGAACAACAGATGGAGTCCTTCAAACGCCGCTAACGTCTTCAGCTGAACGTCCCAGTTTCTAAGTACAGTGAGATTACAAACCTCATTAATGCTACGACTGCTGTGTGCATACACAGGACACAACTCTATGTTCTCGATAACTGTACCAGTCTCTCCTGAGGCCTCCCTGACCTGCTGCGCTGGGGACTCACTTAGAGCTCAGCCAATTTCAAACCTAGTGGTGCCTGATCACTTCAACAGCCTAAATGGTGATGAGGTTGCCTGCTGGGCGCTCAGATGCCTCTGCCTTCTGCCTCTGCCCCTCAAAGGTGATATCTGAACAGTGAATGCCTGCAGGAGCTGATGGATCTCCAGCCTCTGCCATCAGTGTGCAAGTATGAGCCTAGGGTTATTGACTCCCTGGGGACCATTTTCAGGTCCTGACCATAACACATAGGAGCCAAGGGTGGCAGCAGCAAGCTGAGCTTTAAGACCTCCGGGCACCGGACCATGCTGTCTGGCCAAGCTGACCCAGATGGGGCTAGCCCTGGGCCAGGATGACTCTACTTCCTGTCCCTAGAGTACCAGAGGGAGCAGACCAAGAGCTTCTCCTTGGTGTGCTCTCTCCCTTCTTCCCTATTCACGCTCTCTCTGACAGAGCCTGCTGTCTGGGCCTCGAAGACTTAAATGTCCTGGAACCCAAGTTTAAGCTTCAAAGAAGGTAAGAACAACCCAGAGTGACAGTGTGACCATCTAGTCCAGTGTTATCCCAACATCATTTAAAGATACTTTATTTTCAATTGTCATCGTCATCATCATCATCATCAAACTTGGAAGCCCAGTATGCGGACAGTGAAAGCAGAGGTAGCCTGTTGAGGCAGGTGAGGAGGAGCCAGACCTTTCAGGTCATGAGCCTCAGGACTTCACAGATATTAGTCTATGAAAACCACTGATCTTTTTCAAACCCATCATCTCCTAGATGGAGAAGCGAGGCTTAATGAATGGAAGTAAATTGTTATGCAAGTTGCAAATAGCAGAGACTTCAAAACCATCCTCTGAACTTTTCACTTCATTATTTAGTTTCCCTGAAACCTTAACCTGATTATAAGAACAATCTGCTGCTGATGTTCAATGACAAACCTACACGTGGAGGCCCCAGAGGCAAAGGCTTTTTCATTGGCAAGAAACAACTCACCATCAAAAACAAATAGTTTAACGGTCACGCTTAACAGCATAAAAAGTGAAAAAAATTCTAATGTGTTTCAATCTGACTAGTCTTGACTTAACAACTTCCTTATGTCTGGCCCTAATGAGACATCCCAATAAAGCTTCCTTGAAGAACACAGTCATGCTAAAGTCACACAGACACAAGCAGACGTTACCTACCTAACACTGTTTAGTTTTGGCCAATCCTGATTAATCTACTGCTGAGAAGCGAGTGAGCGAACCTCAGAATGTTTTACATACTTGAAGTAAAGTTTACTTGGGGTCTACAGAGCAGAGGACGAAATAAATGATTTAGGTAGTGTTCAGAAAGAACACATGAAGAAGTGAATTTCAAGGAGACACTGAAGATAAACATGTCAGACACTTTTAGCTCACTATCAAGGTGGCTGGCATTTGACTCTTCAAAACCCATTTGCCACTTGGGAGACATGGGGATCAGTGTGCCATTTATTGGATGGCCAATGAGTCATTGGCAATGACTTGTAAACACACCTTGTCACTACATGTGTTCAGGCAATTACTGGGCAATTATACCTGCAAACTATCTAGTAATTAAAAGATAGAATCTCATGTGGGCTGTCATTTGGGAAGTGGTGGCTGATTTTCTCACTTCGTTGGCCCAATCCCATCCTCTTGAGACGACTGAATGTCTTTAGGAGCCGTTAGATAGGCAATCCGTTTACAAAACAACTGAATTGCAGAGGGCAAATGGCTCTAATTCTGAGATGGTGGGAAACAGTTCTTCCTGGATGAAGAGGAAAGCCATAGGTGACTAAGAAATCATGTCTGGAAATGCCTAAGCTCAGGGTAAGCATGTGGGGCGAACATTTATATAACAAGTGTCTACCAAGTGCAAGGTGCATGAGGAAACACATGCCAACCGAGCAGCCCTTACACAAGCTCCATCAGGCTATGGACACGGTGCTGAATGCCTTACATCTACCTTCTCATTTAATCTTCCCCACGTGCCTAGAAGAGAGACAGGATCTTCTTTATTCCACAGACAAGGCTCCTGAGGCTCAGAAAGGCTAAATAAGTCCCCACATCTCTTCTGTTAGTGGATGGTGGCGTTGGGACATTAACCCCACACATCTGTTACCTATACTTCCTGTGTTTATGATCCCTTTCTTTCTCTTGGGATAAAGGAAGATGGACTAGAACTTAAAGATGTGATTGTAGCCTTCCAGATCACTGAGAGGGAAATGGCTCTGGAACAATTAAAATTACCCTACGGGCCAGGATAAAGGAAATACAACGTGGATTAAGGACAGCACTCCAGGAGTAGAGAAAAGTAAAGGCACGTACATATCTGAGGGCTGTCCGGGATAATCCGGCCATTGTCAATATAACAACAATGGTTACGTGGCTGGACACTTTCCGGACGACCCTCGCATACACAGTTAATCTAGAAGGATGTCCTAAATGAATGTGAGTTTTCATCCAGGGTCTAAAATTTATGAATATTTTTAACCTCAACTACCACAAGTGTTTGATTGTATTGCCGTAGTTCTGCAGGCCTGCCTCTGTGATCACTGATTGGGCTGAGGGTTGGAAAAACGTTTTTCTTACCTTTGAAAATATGACGTGCTAGAAATCACTGGCAGGTGTGTTCCTGTTTTGACTGAAAACCAGCTGGTCAAGACAAACCTTGGCTTGGGATCTGATTTGAGATGATGGATAAACAGAGACCTAATATGCTTTCTTTTCCTTATTATTTCAGAGAACACAGCAAAGCCGGGAGATAAAGTTATTAACAGTTATCAAGTTCAGTAGTCTTGCTACAAAATTCTGCAGACACGGAGACCTGGCATAAATGGTAGGCCTCTGGAGCAACTTGAACAATTGAAAGGTGAACTCTTTCTTGGCCTTAGGAAGGAATCATTGCTAAGAACAGGAGCTCAGTCTGTATTAATGAGAAAAATCCTTAGAGGTTGGTTGGGGAGAGCGTTCTAGTCAATGTCACGTATTAGAAGGGGGGACTGGAGCAGAGAAGAAGGGATAAGGAAAGAGACCAGGCTCATTTGATATCAGCAGAATAGCTTTATCACTCTATACTATCCTCATTTACATAATTGAAATAACACAATGCATTCGGATGTGAAATGTATGCAAAAGCCCTTTGTCAGTTGAAGAAATCCTGTAACCAATAAGGTGTTATTGGTACCCTCCGTCCTTGTTATATAATTCTAGGTCAGTGAAATTCACATATTCTTGTAGGAGTTCAAATATGTCCTCACTCTTTTTATAATTACTAATCACTATAATCCAGCAATCATAGATTATTTGAAAGCATGGATGAGTGTTTATAATGAAAATATGTTTGAATCCCTATCAAAAGTCTAAGTGGTTATCACTATTCTAGAAAATAACTGTTGTGCACAACTAGAAGGTCCAACTCAAGCCTGAAAGCATGACACTCAGAGCTGAAATCATGCGAGTGTCAAAATCTTAAAATTTTCCTCTTTCTATTTTTCCATCTGTGGAGTGAGGGTATTAGCTTGACTTGGTTAGATAACATTGGTAAATGGGTGAGCTGTTCTGTGTCACTGGCAACACATCTACAAAATACCCTAAAATCAGAATGTTCTTTGTCTCCCTCAGCAAAGAATGAGAAAAGATGAGATCACATCCTGTGACTGACCCTAGTGTGTCACAGACAAAAGAACTAGATGTGCCTTTCATCTAGTAGCCCTTCATCTTGAAGGTTCTGATACCTTCAAAAGTAATGGCGATGCTTAACAATATGCCTGTTCTCTTTATTTTCTTCCAACAAAGCTATGTTCGCTTTTCGGTTGATAATCCACGCTGTCGTTGAAGGTTGCAGAACCAGGAAGTTGTACAGACAGTAACCAATTTTGTGTTGACACAGCAGTGTTGATTCATCAGCTCCGACGGCCCGCCCCCCACTTTCCTGACTCCCCCGCCTTTACCTGCTGTTCTGTGACTCACCTTCAGTCCTCATTCACCAGAATCTGATCAATGCATCCTCAGCAGCCAGACCGTGAGGGCAGAAGTTATTCTACACTCAGGTGTTTAGGGCAGTGTCTACATCGTGCTAACTGCTGTGAAAAATGTTGAGGTAATACTAGAACATCCCCTCATACAATCAGGACTTGCTCTCTGTCTCTGGGGAATTGGATGGCTTCAGAGGCAACACCAGACCCAACACTCAGGAAGCAGTACAAAGCAGGGTGTGATTAAGTGTGGGGAGCAGGTATTCCATGCTAGAGGAGCTCAGAGGCCGGTGACCCTCCTGGTGGCTGACATGGGCAGAGAAGGAGTCACAGAAGGGGTCTAGATACCAGGCCTGGAAGCTTCTGCTTACACAGAGGCAGGGAGAAGTGGGTTCTGCATGAGAGCCAGGCACAGCACCTAGGAGGACGGTAAAAACAACACTTCAGCTCCCTACAGTTCCCCTCTCCAGATCAAAGTCAAAGTGCCCAGGCGAGAGATGAGGTTAGAAAGGAGACCTTGGATCCTGACTCTGTTCACGGGTTGGAAGAATCAGGCTGTGTCATTGTAAGTTTAAGAAGTAGCATCATACCCATTCATGGCCTCGAGCAGAGCAGAGGATTAATAAACACAGAACTATAAAATATAGCTCTCAGCTCCTCCGAGGACAACGTTAGATAGCAATTCTCAACTTGTATGGCACTGGTTTAGATACTTCATAAAGATTTAAAGAGCGAAACACTGCTACAACAATTAAATGGGAACATCTGAAACTTAACTGTGAGTGGCAGAGGGAAAGGGAGAAATGATAAATCTGCCAAATGTCTGAGTCCACATCACATTGAAAGACAAATGGAAAACATCTAACTGGAAATCCACGGTCACAAGTGGATTTGATAAGCTCTTGGTTAAGATGGTAGAGTATAAAAATTTGAGCATCACTGCATTTGATGGATCTGTCTTTTTGCCAAGTCCTCTCAAAGGATTGCTTTTCTTAGTAAACTACTGGGGTTGATGAAAAGAAGGGCTATCCACAAATTAAACATAAAGATCAAATCATAAAAGATAAAAACCATATATAGAGATCTGCACAAAAAGTTTTAGAAATCATGCAGTATATGTATTTCTACTATATATGTACAGTATTTCCAACTACGTAGTCATTTCGCAGGTGGACAGAACTCTTATTTATTTCTTTGCATGGGTATTTTCTAGAAGCGCCTTCCATTATAACACATTTTATTCATGTATATTTGCCCTCCGTGATTCTCGTCCTGGTAATGCGCTTCTATTCTGAAACAGCCATCTAAGGTACAGCGAGG
Source organism: Craseonycteris thonglongyai (assembly GCA_004027555.1). Classification (NCBI taxonomy): domain Eukaryota; kingdom Metazoa; phylum Chordata; class Mammalia; order Chiroptera; family Craseonycteridae; genus Craseonycteris; species Craseonycteris thonglongyai. The sequence goes on from PVKE010006784.1 coordinate 20,758, forward strand.
TCTTAGAAAAGTGTGTGTCATCTTTCACAGGATGGGAGTGACTAAGTCAAGGGGCACAGAGAGGTTTATCCATATGAGGCTGGGCACAGAGGACAAGTGACCTCTCCCTTCTACTCTGGATGCATTGTCCCTCATGTCACCACTTCCCAACTTCCCCAAATCATTAGCTGTCCTTACGGAGACTTTACCAGCACAGAGAGGCATTGTTTTCAGTTCAGGCTGTTAGACCCTAAAAGCAAGCTGGTCCAACCTGTGGCCCACGGGCCGCGTGAAGTCCAGGCCACCTATGAATGCAGCCCGGCACAAACTCGTGAACTTTCTTTAAACATTATGAGACCTTTTGCAACCTTTCTTTAAGCTCATCAGCTATCATTAGTGTTAGTGTATTTTATATGTGGCCCAAGACAATTCTTCTTCTTCCAATGTGGCTTAGAGACTATAGCTTGTAGAGTGACTTGGTAGCAATAGGGTGCTGCCGCCTTCTTCTCCTGGGTAAAATATTTAAGTGATAAATGTGAAAAGAGAATGAGAGGACCTGTGAGGACAAAATGCTGTGGAGCCATCTCAAGGGAGGTGGCTTACATGAGAATAAGGAAGGAATAATTGAATATCCTATTTAAATAACTTCGGATATTTTGAGATGGACACACCAAAGGAGGAAATGATGGATGTACCCATCATACAGGATCATACAACTCACCTTAGGACTCAAGAGATCCACCTTAGTCATCAGCACGCACACACACACAAACACACACAAACACACACACACACACACACACACCCCTCCACGGATGAGACTATTAAGGATCAGTGACATGGAGTGACTCATCCTGACTCAAAGCTAATGAGTAGCAAAGCGAGGGCTAGACAGAACTCAGGCCTCTTAATTTTTAATGCATGTCTTCACGACACTGTGCTTTTAGATTAGCTGGAAGGAAGCCATCCAAACTTCAGAATGATTTCAACAATTGCAAATGATACATGCTTTGCCCCATCACATTCCCTTTCCCTGTCTCTGCCCCCTGGAAAGCACCCTAAAGCCCAGACCTGATCACCCGTTTTCTGTTACAAAAACCTACCAGGAAATAAGCAGCTCCTTAATTTCAAGCGAGAGAGGCCGCAAAACTCCATAGGCTGGTCCATTCCACACCTTTCATAAGGAGCGCCTTCCAGCCACATAAGAACTCCTGCGGCTACACTCGCCCCCCACCCCCACCCCCAAGCTCTGCTCATGCTGTGCCTTCCTACTGCAAAGCCCCCCACACCAGTCCTCCCTGTGACAATCCGTCTCCTGCCCTAAGTCCCAGCTGTCTGCCTTCCATTCCCCTTCCGCTTTGCTTGTTTCTCTGCACCTTCTAACTCCTGCTCTTTGTAAGTTCTTTAAGAAAAAAACCCTCTTCTACCACACTAGACACATAGCAGGTGCTCGGTTCAAGGAAAGTGTTGAATGAATAAATGTGTGGTATAATGTATAACAATTCCATCCTCCTCCACCCCAGCATCAGTGAATTCACGTGAAAAGATGCCAAATACAGGATATTTGTGAATAGGTACCATAATCAGGCGATCTTCCATGTTTGATTACAAACTTCTTTTACATGAGGTCTGCCTAACCCTAGTCTCTCAGCAAAACTCTCAGTAACTGGAATTTTAAAACCAATTTTAAACTCCAAAGCAACACACTGTCTTCAGTAGAAAAACAGACAATCCCCTACAGAATTTCCCAGTTATATACAGGGTCATGGTTTGTCACCGTTCATTCGTTTCAATGATGCCACAGGTGACAGAAATGGTTTATCCCCGAACTTATCAAATGGCATTAAATACGGTATCTGCTTCTGAAATTATTTACTAAGTGTTTGCTATCAATATATGTGCTGTGACTATGAACAAAGAATTGTTTCTGGAAGAAAATACCAGATATGGGGGGGAGTTGTTGGGGTGATAGAGGGGTGTGCACTATACTCCCTACTTAATATGCAGCGATGATGCTACCAAGCCCAGCAGTTCAATATCTGGGGAGGCAAAATCATCCTCTTGGGGTATCCACTTTGCAATTAATAGATGCAGATGCTGAATAGTAACTCTCCCTTCCCAAGCCTCACAGTAAGTCTAGCAGAGAAAGTCATTGCACCCCAAATCGGGCACTGGTCCCTTATGCTGTACACATCCATAGAGGCCAAACCAGGTACTTTCTCCCAATTTCTCCCTCATGCTGATCTGACTACTCCCAATACCCAGGTACCTAGCCTGAACATCATTCCCGCTCTCCACGGGGGTGTCCCTATTTACAAAAGCTCCAACCAAGCCGTGGGATGTCATCTTTCAGGAAGGCACATTTAACTCCTCCTCCTGAAGTAGTCTGAATTTTAAACCCTCTTTGAAACGGCCCAAACAAACAAGAAAGAAAACACACTTCGTGACCCAGCAAGATGAATTTGTAACGGTCCCCATGAGGGATCTGCAGTTATTGTTACGTCAGATCAGGGGACACTCCATCCATCTTCTCAGAAAGAACATTCTGAACATGGCAACTGGGCTCGAGAAAGCGCCAGTCGGGGGAGTGAGCGGGCAGAGGGGGCACCCACCAGCCCACTGCACCAGGCCATCGGGCTGTGAGGGGTGGGTAAATGTCGATGTGGCATGTCACTTCTGAAAGAATGCCAAGGTCTGTGTCATCCCAGGAGTTCTAGATCTGTTGTTCAGGCTCATCCAAATGCCTGCTCTCTCTGTGGGGCTTGTTAAATCAGGGCTGTGAAGCATACTTTCCTCCCAAGTCGGGCAGGCAGCTGCACTGCGTTAGATCAATAGCCATCTGAGCTGATTTGCTTACAAGTGACTTCCAATGAGCACCGGCAACATGGGCTAAGAGCTCCACGTAGATCCATCCCAGAGCTGCGTTGTGAAAACCCATTTCCCACGGGCCTCATTTTCTTGTCCTCCATGTGTTGGAAACTATATATTTTTTTCCCTGTAGAAGATGACTTCTCTGAAAAACTATGAAGTGATCTGATCAAAATATTACTGTTGAATGCTGCATTTGGGGTTTCTGAAAATTTATTTTTAAATTCTTCTCTGTCTGACAGTCATTTTCCACCAGATTCCGAATCAAAAAGCTCACCTTGTCCCCCTGTCCTAATCCACCCAGGAGAATGTACACATCACAGGTTACTATGACCTAAGTGTGTATACGAGGTCTGACAATTAAGTTCGCAACCTCATCCTAAAAAAAGTGCTACACACCTCATTGCTGAATGTCACCATGGTCACCTTTGAAGTACTCCCCTTGGGAAGCTAGGCACCGATGCCAGTGCCTAGTCCACCCCTCAAAGCAACTTTGGAACTCTTTTTCTGGAATGGCTGTCAGAGTGGTTACAGTATTATTCTTGATGTCCTGAATGTCATCAAAATGTCTTCCTTTTAATATTTCCTTTATCTTCAAGTAAAGAAAAAAGCCATTAGGGGCCAGACCAGGTGAGTAAGCAAGGGTGTTCCAATACAGTTATTTGTGTACTGGCTAAAAACTCCCTCACAGACAGTGCCGTGTGAGCTGGTGCATTGTCATGATGCAAGAGCCATGAGCTTCTGGTGAAAAGTTCAGGTTGTTTTTGCCTAACTTTTTCATGCAGCCTTTTCAGCACTTCCAAATAGTCAACTTGGTTGACTATTTGTCCAGTTGGTACAAATTCATAATGAACAATCCCTCTGATTAATAAAAAATATATTTTAAAAAAAAGGCTAGCAACATCGTTTTGACTCTTGATTTGGACTGACGGAACTTTTTTGGTTGTGGAGAATTGGCTGACTTCTATTGTACATTTGGACGCTTTGTTTCAGGTTTGTATTGGTACACCCATGTTTTGTCACCAGTGATAACATGGCCCACAACATTGTCTTGCCTCTCCAAAACATCTTAGCAAACTCAAGCCCTGACATTCTTGAAAAGGCACACAAAAACACACAACAACAATAACAAATGCCACTCAGCAAGACACCACCACCCATTGACACAAATTCAGATGTGAGACACTCTTATACCAAGGTTATGAAAGCTTCCCAAGTTGTTTGTACAGTGCTACTGACACAGTGGCAAGTTCATGAACTTAATTGTCAGACCTCGTGTGTGTGTGTGTGCGTGTGCGTGTGTGTGTGTATATTATTCTGTATGTATTATAGCTTTCTCCAAAATAGCTCAAAATATTTCTACAACAATTTTCTTGTTATCAAACACAAAATACTAACACATTGTGATGATGTAAATAAAACTCCTGCTTTAGGATTATTGGCATATTCTGATTCTAATTTATCATCCATTCTATCTTTGTAGCATTATACTAAAGAATTACTACATCTAAAAGAATAACAATATATTTAGATTTATTGTTTGTTTGTTTTTGCCTATGCTTCTTTCTTTCAGTTCACTTTGAAAACGATATTTGCTTTCTTTGGGATAAATAACCACCTTTCTGAAACCTCATCCTTTTCTAAAAATTCTGTCACAGTTTGTCTCAGACCTAAGTGTGCCTGGGCTATGGTTGGTCATGCTCTTTGCTGTGGAAAAGGGGGAATATATGTCCCCAGTCCCAGCAGGATAAAACTCACATGGGGCTCTATGGTTAAAGGTAGAAAAGGTAGAAGAAAAAAAAGTGCAGCCCATGAGCCATGAGTCCCACGAATCTGGCTCCAATTCTGTGATGAATTCTCTTGTCCCTTCCTTTGTTGAGTTCCTTCACTACAATGTGCCAGTTTTCTTATCTGTAAAATGGGGTGATCCCACTATTTGAAGGGTTTGACTGGGCAATTGCTATGAGCTGCGTAGACAAATAAAAATATTAATTAACCTTGTCCCATCCAGATCACTGCAGTTTTTTTTCTGAATCAGTTGGAAAAATAAAAAATCTTTTCATTGAAGTTATATTTTCATGAAGATTTAAGCACATAGAGCTTTTAAATTTTACAAGACCCAAAGCTGTACTTTACCAGGCTCCTTTGAGAGGTCTTCTATTACTTTTGTACTGAAAACATTCTTACCTCTTGAGGAGGACGTATGTCTATTACCTTCTCATTTTCTGTGGTTTTCTTTTTAAATAATTCATTTTTCCCCCTTCTAATTTATGTTTTGTATGCCTAGAAAAAAAAAGGCTAGTCATGATTTTTTATCCTAAATGCTAAGTTTTTACACCACCATAAATGGAGATTGGACAATATCATGTCTCTCCATTGCATTGTGATGCCTTTTTTTGAACCGCATGTGTAACTCGTTCTCATAAGAATTCTGGTCTTCGGAGAGGTTAGTTTTTTCTCCTTTCAAACTACATAGCTTAATACTTCTTGCTTTTGTCCTTTTCCTCTAAAAACGGAGCTGATGCCCCACTCGAGCCAATGGTAGCCTTTTCCAGGGACTATGTCTTCCTGATTCTCCTTCCTCCACTATTAGGGTATTAACTCGCACTAGGTTGTTTGAGTTGGATTCTGACAGCATCTAGCAAAACCACGCAAGGATGGAGGAAGGAAAAGGCAGGTGCCATCCAAATGCTTTAACTGAAAGCGAAGTCAAGGCTGCTGGTCCACAGGACAGTCCAGAGGGCTGTGACCCTGGCGTGTGGAGAGGGCTGCCCTTCTTAGGTTGCCTGAATGGCGCCCATGGGAACCTCGTGCCTGCACCCCTCCCACCATCCCCCATCACCTGACTTGACCCTCTACCCCTCACTCTCCCACTTGAATCGGAATAGCAGGACACTTGGCAGAAACACGCGAAGGAAGTCAGCACAACACGGATGCCCATGGGGTCACGACAGTCACCCCTTTTCCACGCTCTGTGTCACTAAATTAGCAATCACTGAGAAGCCATTGGGAGTCATTTTGGAGCAACAGAGGTACAGTGACAAGCTGTCATCCAAGCCCTGGACTGACAGGCCTATTTCCCTTGTGCCATTTTCATGAACCCTTACCTGCTGCGTGTCTTGGTAAGATCATTTCCTCCCATAAATGTATGTGCCAAGTCCATGTGCTATCTCAAGAATGACATTTGTCACCCTCTCTGGCAAGAGGCACCTGGAGCTGTTAATAGTAGAATCAAATGCCTCCAGCCTTTGTAAACTCTGGTAGAAAATGATACTGCCCAGCTGTGACTCCCTGGTAGGAAGCCTGTTGATGTCCTAAGTCACCTAAAAGTTCATCCCCACCAGGGCAGCTCAAGTAACCTTTGGTTCCCCTCCATTTCAGGAGCGATGGCTGCAAATCTACGTCCCGCTCTCTCGGGTCACTTAGAGTGAGCCTGGGGCAAATTAGTGTAGCATGTCCTTGACCCCGCTGGTCTGCCCTTGAAGGATGGGAAGTTATTGAACTGTCTTGAAAAGACTTGTAACCAGTACATGGGAATGGAGAAAGTGAAATGGTTTAAGAGAAGTCTCGTGGGTCTGAGTGAAGACTCTACTGTCAAGATACGTGACTGGAGAATGAGTTACCTCTCTGAGTTGTGGCCTCGGCATCTGTTAAACACAATAACAGCCACCTTGCAGGGGCATTGGGAAGCTCGGTTACGACGGGCCTGGCCCGCCGTAAGCTCTCGATAAGATGTGTCTATTATTAGGATCGGAGTAAGCAGGGTTTATTTAGAGGCTCTTGGATGGCATGGGCAGAGATCAGCGAGGATGAGTGTCGAGTTCTACGCTGTGTGTTCCCTGGGTCGGGGCCAGGGTGAGGACACAGGACTGTATGGGCCATTAGACTGTCCCAGCATTGGTTTCGTGCTGATATTAGGAAGGGTTAGTACTGTGATGGGTGGTGAGAATTAGAAACTGTAGGGGCCGGGGCCTGGCCGGGTTCACGGCTCTCACTGCTCACCCTCCTGGCTCAATGGCTCCTCAGGGGTTCTTCCCTAGAGGTGCAAAAGTTGGTGGTCCAGGCTGATTGCAAAGTGTCAGTGAAAGGCGAGCACATGTGGTCCCCAAGGCTAGTGCCCCTGCCAGCATCTTGTGGGATGTTTCCCAGAGAAAAGCCAAGGGGCAGGGCAGATCTGCACCCCTAAACCCTGGCGCCCCCACCCCCACCTCCCTCCCCCACCCTCGCAGGGGAGCAGGGGGCCGTGTTGGGCCATGTGGACTTATCTTTATTAATAGACATTTTGGTAATGCCAGCCGGGCAAAAAAGGAAAACGCTGGCAGAAGAGGGCAGGTATTTTAAGATGACACAGTTTATATTTGGAGACTGGGATTATGCCCCTTGGGAGACAAGAAAGGAGAGGAAGCCAGATTACAGCCGAGCACCTGGCCTGGGCAAATGTCACCTCCCAAAGTGGCCACCCTCGTCACACGCGCAAACCACAGACGAGGAAGGCACATGGGAAGGTGGGGGACTGAGAGCTCACCGTCACCTGATCTCCCCACTGAGGGGAGAGGGGACAGTCACCAAAGTCAGCGCTGGACCAGCCAGGGAAGGTGAGTCAGGCCATGATGCACGTTCTCGGGGGACAATCCCTCGGTGCTCACCACAGAGTGGTAGACAGCAGGGGCGTGAGACGAGCACGCCCCTCTGAGGGAGACCAGTATTCTGCCCTGCTGTGTTTTCAGGACTGGCATCAGCATTTGAGGCAGAACTGAAAGGGTGAGGTGTTAACTTGGCATACAATTTTCACCTGTCTATACAGTGATCCAAGGACAGCTTTTTAACTTAAAATTTCACTACAGCTTCCCCTAGAGTCGTGTGCTCACCATTAAACCCAACAGTGCTCACCTCCGTTTTTCTCAGCTGCCTTCTATTTTTCATCTCATTTGATTCTCATATAAAAGTCATTAATATAATCATCAGAGAAAACGGTTTAATTTCAGAAAAAAATTGGATTAAAAATATTTAAAAATTCCTCCATCCATAGAAACTCATGATGCATATTTCTACAAATCTATTTCCATTGTATTTCTACACCTATTTTAAGCATTTGAAATACTCTGTGTAAAATGCCAGGCACCATTTTTTCCAGCTAGTGTTATACCATAAGCATTGACTGCACAAAAGAGTTTTCCTATGCAAAATTCTTTGCAAATAGAATTTGAAAGCAGCATTAAAGGATGCGCCATAAAATCCTTAATAAACATCCAATGTTTGGAGTTGATTGATTTCCAATATTTCCTGTTCCATTATTTACATGAACACTTGCGTGGATAAATCACGGGCTGGGTGAGCACCAGGAACTCGCTTTGACAAATCAGGACTCATAAGCACAGGCATCTGGTCACTTCATCCACCCGTGCTCAGCCTGTGAAAGTGTACCAGCCAGCACCCCCAACTTTCCTTCATGCCTGACTCATTATCAAGGGACAGAGAGAAAGGTTATCAATCCAGCCCAAGGACTAAAACAATCGGAGAATTACTGGCCCAAGTTTGTCCCTGCAGTCCCATTCATATACTTGTCGACTCACACAACGAGATTAAAACTAAGAAAACATTTTAGATCTGTGGTTACAAACTTGGCTGGCACAAGAGAACCAGCTCAAGAGTTTATCAAGCTAAATCAATAGGTCTAAAGTAGAGCTTGAAAATCTGGACTAAGCAACAGCAACAACAGAAAAAAAGCAAGGAAAGGCAGTGGCTGGCCCTCCTGCTTTGAAGCAGATCGGCTGGCCTGGCTTCGAAGTTATTCTGTCACTTCTCTCTGATAACTGCCAACTTTGAAGAAATGGTTGCCAAGCTTCAATCTGTGCCACAGCCCTGGGATGGTCAATAGTGCAGGGCAATGTCACCAGGGCAGATGGGCCGGTGTGCGTCCCGGGTAGAGTGCAGTTTTCTCATCTTCTGCTGAAAGGAAGAGTCAGCTCACAGGTGGGACACAGCCATCTGAACTAGGGTGTGGGCACGTGCTCTGTAGCTCCTGACCCCACAGGCAGGGTCTCTCTCAGATGACCTCGTGCCAGTGGCCACTGTGTGTCAGGACTGTGGGAAAGGAGCTGGCCTTTGAGCCCTGGCTTGTGTAGAAATAAACTGGAAAGGGGATGGCAAGAGAGCTCAGCAGGTTGAGCACTTGTCTTGCGACCGCGAGGTCCAGGGATCAAATCCCAGTTCTGCTCCATGCAAACCCATATGCTGAACTGCGGCACAACTGGAACCACTGGAAAGGTTCTCGCCTCCCATGCAGAAGGCCCCCAGTTTGGTTTCTACCCCACAGTCCCACATCCACCTGTGTGGAATGAAACTATATCACAACTAATGACGTACAACTATGAGACTGCTCTGGGCCCTCCTCACTTCTCACTTTCTCTCAAACAATAAAATTAATCTAGGAAGGGAGGGAGGTAGAAAGGCAGGCAGGCAGGCAGGCAGGCAGGCGCTGGGAAAGTCTGGCTGGAGGCTGCAGTGAACGCCCAGGGCGGCAGGAGTTAGCTCAGCAGCGTCTCCTCAGTGTGCTTAGGTCCCACTGGTGAGAAGATTAGTGTGCCTGCTGGAAATCTGGGGTCAACCATACACACGTAGTTTGGGAGAGTCGTGTGAAGGCCAGCTTCGTGCTCTGGGATTGGGGCATTTTGAAAGATGACATCAGGGTGTTCTGGGCTTATGTCCCCCTAACGACTTCCAGGCCATGTTTCACGCGCGGTCCAGACAAGGCAGCGGCCAGCTGCTACCACCGGCAGAGCCCACCCGGGGCTGGCTCACGCAGCTGGGCTCCCCTGCCCTCAACATCAGGGTCAGCATGACAACAGGTCAGGTCTGCCGGGGAGGCGGTGCACACAGCTGGCTGCTGACTCAGGGAGCAGATCCCGGCTTGCTCTCGCTGCCCCCATCAGCCGGCCGGCTTGGGCCCTGAGAGGAATGAGCGCCTTGCCTTGGGGGGAACATGAAGGGCAACAGATGCAACTCCGTCCTACACAGTGAGGCTCTGCTGAGTGCTCAACACACTGGAAGGTGAAATCCCCCCAGGCAAACGGGGTTCACGCTCATCTCGCCTGCAAACACATGTGTCACCATGGCACCTGAAGTCACCCAACCCCAATGGGGCCATTCCAGAGTGCACCCTAAAAGCAGGGGTGAGGGGCGCCACGTGGCAGAAAAGGGTGGCTCTCCCTTACTCCACAGGCCAAGGAAGTGTCTGTGAAATGTCCCTGCAAAAGAGCCTCTCTGCTCAGGTGACAGGGAAGGAACAATGGAAGCCAGAGATGGAGAATGAGATGAGTCACTGGAGGTCAAGGCCAAGTTGGGGCAGGGTCCTTGAGCAGGGTCGCTGCCATTATCCCTTGCCCTCCACCCCCCAAAACAAGAGCATGTTACCTGGCTGGCAACTCTGATGCCCTGTGAAGAATTCTATCCCCACGTGTTTAAACAGCAGACTTCCACTTAACCTCAGCGCGGGTAACAGGCCCTGAGCTGCCCATTCTACTGGCAGGGTGGGGCTTCTCTTCCGTCCCCTCAGCCTGCTGCATTAGACGTGGTCTAGAGTTTCTATCCAGCCACCCCACGATCGTGTCACAGGCGCTGAAGTCTCACTGTGTGCTTGGGGGTCTGACATTCTTACAATTTTCCTAATGACACTTTCTTCTCTCGAGCTTACTTTATTGTAAGAGTACCGTATCTACTACACATACCACACAAAATCGGTATTCATCGACTCATCAGTAAAGCGTCTGCTCAGCAGTGGGCTATCTGTAGTTCCAGGTGGGGAGAATCAGACATTATACGTAATTTTTTGATTGTGTGGGGAGCAGAGAACCCTAACCCCTGCACTGTTCATGGGTCAAGTGTAGTCTCCATTCTTGGATTCATAAACTGTAGATATTTTTGGAGATTGCCACAATGCCCTAGCAAACAGTGAGTCTTCGATCAATAAATACTTGTGGTCGAGACACGAGGGCTGTCCAGAAAAAGTCCAGCCATCATTGTGTCTGTTGTTCATATGACGTGGCTGGCTACTTCCCAGACAGCCCTTGTACGCAGCAGTGCCTTCTCAAACAAAGGGCATTGATTTCTGCTCTGTCATTACATGCAACTCTGCCTCCTCTTCTAATGGGGATCAGTGCAAGCCTGACTCCCAGAAAGAGTCATTTTACCATTTTTGTTTCTGACTCAACAGTCTCCGCAATTTAACTTGATTAAATAAAAACACGGCTTAATTAGAACTTCGCTAAAAATGAAAAGCAAAGAAGCCATCGAATTGACGGCTCTTTAAATAGAGTTCAATTCAGCAGGCAAATGGTTCTTCCATGGCGATGCCATACAGGGCAAACGTGACATTGTAGTGCAAATAGCAAAACAAGCAAATGGTGCGTGGGCCCGGGTGTATTTATTGTGATGAAGCTGTATGAGTAATCAGTCATAGTTGAGGATATTAGTCATTATTGGCTGCGGGAACTTCCTAAGCAGTCAGTCCTAGAGCCAGGACAAACAAGCCCCAGAATGCCCTCCGTTTGGTTTCTGCGTGTGCTCAGGCGAAGCCTGGGGAAGAGTCACTCTCTCTCTAGACATGGGGTATGGCTCACTGGCATACGAGCGCTGTCTGGAAAGTATCCAGCCACCTAATGGTTCCCTTCTATGGACAATGGCTGGATTTGTGTTTCCCCACAGCCCGTGTATGTTGGCTGTACTGGCCGATGGGCTCTGAAGTTCAGTGTGGCTCTGTGCCCATCAGAGAAGCGGGGAGAAAATGACACATTTGTATACGTATCAGACTTAGAATGCTGTGAGACAGCTGGACTTTGCCTTGGCAAAGACATGAAGATCTGGGTGGTCCCAGAGCACCCCTGACAGACACATGGGCTGACAGGAAAGAGAAGAGGAGCTGTTCCCCTAACCCCGCCCCCCACTATTCACCGTGTTCATGTTTTCCTTTTACGTTTTTGTCTGGGTAATGGGGACCCCGAGAAGGATCTTCAGAGGAAGGAAGACACTGATCATATTTGTTTTCCTAGAAAGAGAATATTGGTAACACAGTGAAGACTGGGCTAGAAGGGAGGCAAACTAGTGAAGAGAAATCCATTAGGATTCTAATGAAATAACTCAGGTATAAGGTGAAGAAGCCATAATGAAAAACTAGCACTATGAGAAAAGACCAAGTTCCAGCCACAGGCTTCAGGGAGATACAATAGGGCGATGGGCCAGGTGCTGTCGGGGATGAAAGAAAAAGAGGACGTCCGGTGGACTTTTATGTTTAGATAAGGAGACCAGATTTTAACATTGGTAAAGCGGGACACCATTGACCAGGTGGGGAGGGGGTTCTTGATTAAAAATTTGGTCTATCTCCCGCCGTTCCCTAGCTTGTCGTGCATTCTTTCCAAAAATCGGAACTTTTTTAAAACGCCGTGGGACACGAGACAAATTGTTAAAAATTGGGACTGTCCTGCCAAAAGCGGGACGTCTGGTCACCTTAGTTTAGAGGGCACTGTGGATAGTGGCACCACTAACTGGGATTTGGGCTTGGAGGTGAGAACAGGATGGGCCAGGGGACATTGTTTTGGACCTGCTGTTTGAGCTGTACACGGGGCCCTTTAAACACAGGTTAGCTCTGCAAGCTAATAGTCAACGAAGAGATCTGGACATGAGGGTCTGGCATTAGGCTGCAGATCACGGCTGGGATAGCCATTTCGGAGCCCAATGAGCACTGGTGTAATGTCCTCACTGGTTCCCAGCTTCCACAGATGTTTCTAAACGTCTATATATAAAATCGAGAAATATTTCACTTCCAAGTGTAAGGTACCCTAGACCCTAGAGAAAGTGATACCATTGTGTCTTTTATCTTCACCATGTTGTAGGAACTAAATAAAGTTTAGGGAAAGTTTCTCTAGTGGGCAGAATAATGACCTCCCAAAGATGTCCATGTCTGAGTCCCTAGAGCCCGTGAAATGTTACTTTAGTTGGAAAAGGGGACTTCACAGACGTGATGGCATTGGGACCTGAGGTGCAGAGTTAGACTGGGTTACCCAGGTGGACCTAATCGAATCACATTCATTCTTAAAATCAGAGAACTGCCCCAGCTGTGGTCAGAAGGAGCTACGACTTAGGAAGAACAGCAGAGATCCGGCATTGCTGGCTTTGAAGAGAAAGGAAGGGGCCGTGAACCAAGGACTGTGAGTGGCCTCTGGAAGATAGGAAAGTCAAGGGCACAGGTCCCCCCCCCAGAACCCCCAGAAGGGAACACAGCCCTGCCGACAGCTTGAGTCTACCTGGTGAGTCCCATGTTGGGCTTCTCAACTAAGAACTGAAAAATGATACATGTGTGTTGTTTTAAGCCACCCAGTTTGTATGAATTTGTGACAGTCATGATAGCAACTAAATACATCTTCTCGGGTGAAAAGGTTTAGCACTTGATGCTAAAGAGAAATAGTGTTCTTTATTATCATCAATATTGATTACGCCCTTATGATTGCATGATGCATTCCCTAGCTGAACTTGGTTTCCTCAAATGCCAAGTGAGCTGATGTTAATCCTGACCTAAAGGAGACATGGTGAGAATTCAATGAGAAGCACCTATAAAAGCCTCCAGATACTGTAACATGTTTGTCAGACATGAACGGCTGGGGGTGATATTCTCTTACCCTGGTCACTAGAGGTGGAAAGCTAAACTCCTTAATGTCAAAGACTGTTTCACCTGTTTGGAAGACTGAATTACCATGGATAATAAGGCTCTTGGTTGTTCTTTGCCTAATGGCCCTTTCTGACAAGAGTCACAGCAGTTCTGAGGTGGAGAAATCATAGTCACAGGTGACCTCAAGGAGAAGCTAATCCTTAAGGAGGCTTTGAATGAACAGTGAAGCTTGATCAGAAATAGGGACAGTGAGTAAAGACTCCAGGACTCTGGCTTCATTGACAAGACCACCAAAAGGAAAGGTTGGGAGATACTTTGGGGCAATTGTAGAGGACTTTGACTGACATCCTAAAAACTTTGAAAATGATAGGAGCTGATGGCATTAAAAAAAAACAACAAACCTGCCTTCATTTCCTGTGATTTCTCAGTTTTCTGATGCTGCTGACCATTTTGTCACTACTAAAACTCTCCTGTTGGCTTGCATGACAGAGGTCATTCCTGGTTTTCCTTCAAGTCTTCTTCATAGATTTCCCTTTGTCTACTTAGTTCTTAAAATGCTGGCATCTCTGAGAATGTCTTTGGCCCTTTTCGCTTCTTTTCGTTCTGCATTGGGGCTCTTATCTCCTCTCTTGACTTCAACACAACATCTTGATCATGATGCTCCATCTGTGGCTGGAGGTCAGAGCTCACCAGAATGCCTTACCGGCACCCCCAGGCCTCCGGATACATCTGCCTCAGTGTCCCTTGGGGCCCTCACATGTAACCCATCCATGATGCTACTTCCTTCGATCTGCCTCTCCTCCATTTGTCTTACTCCTGTGGCTGAGTGGATGTTGTCATTCATTAAGCCAGAAAACTTGAAGTCTACCTCAGTTCTTATCTTTCCTTTCTGCACCAATTCTAGTCCCTGTCTGACTCAGCTCTCCTTTACTTTTCTTATCCAGCCCTCCTCCTCTCCAAATTCACTGCCAGTCTTTTGATTTGGGGACTTAATCATGCCTCACAATGACCGTGGGGCTCCATATTTATGCATCTTCATACTGCTATCGGTCTTGCTCCTTTTCATTACCTTCCACCCTATAGCTATAGTGGTCTTTCACAATGAAACCCCAATACATGCCTCCTTCTTTCAGTCCTTTCCTGGATCCCTGATTCCTAAGTATCTGAGGCCTTCCTGTGGCATAGAAGACCCCACAGAATCCTGCCTGCTCTAACGCTCTGGTCCTCCTTGCACGACCTTACCTTCAAGTCCTGGTAACTGACAGGTCACGCCAAGCCTCAGCCTCCTCTGCTTGGAATGTTTTTCCTGCCTTTTCTCTCTTAGGAACACTTACTTGTCTTTTTATGACTCAAACACTGTCTCCACCGTAAAGCCTCCTATGACCACCTGCCTGCCCTACGTATAGCTGACCACTCTCTTCCTTGGGTTTTGTGACCTGAACCTTGTGTACATTTCTAGAGCAGACTTTTCAACATTGATATTGAACTTAACGGTTTCCATGCTGTCTTAGTCCATTCAAGCTGCTATTACAAAAATAGCACAGACTGTATATCTTATAACCAAGAAACGTTTATTTTTCATAATTCCTAACACTAGCCCTAACCTTTGGCTAGGAAGTCCAATATCAAGTCACTGGCAGATTTGCTATCTGGTTCCATGTCCTGGTTCACAGAAGGGCATCTTCTTGCTATGACCTCATATGATGGAAGGGGTGTCTGATCTCTGAGGTCTTTTTTATAAGCACAGTACATAATCCCATTCATGAGGGCTCCACCCTCATGATGTCACCTCCAAATACCATTACCTTGGGGGTTAGGTTCCAACAGGTGAATTTGGGGGGACATAAACATTCTGTCCATTACACATGTGTCTCTTCAACATTCCTCTGTAAACCTTTCGGGTGCAAAGATTCAATCTTGCTCATTAAAAGTGGAGTTTTAAAAAATCCGGTGGATCCTCTGACAGGATAGGGTTTGGGCATCCCTCAGTAAAAAGGGGGGAAATGAAGGCATGATGGAAGGCTCTGAGCAAAGTAGGAAGGCAGGAAGGAGAGATGTGTGTGGTGGCATTACTTGCAGTGACACTGATCTGAAAAGGAGGAAGACCTATTAGGAGGTTCACCCACAAGTGGGGTACATAGGTATGAGACTGGACCAGTTTCCTGGCAGGGCAGTGGACAGAATGCATAGGAAATGTGGAAGACTACAAAAAAAATTAAAATTTGGGGTACACAGTCAAGTGATCTCTGCCATAGGCCCCTGGGCAGTGGTCTTGACACACTGCAGAAGTCTGAGAATCATACTATGAACTCAGATTCCATCATTCCCCATGCGGTCTTCTCACTAGAGCAACACACAGACTTTTCAAGCCCTCAAAGGGAAATTAAAAACAGCAGAGCCCATGCATTGCTGCTCAGTGAGTCACAATGCCCTTCATTAACATGAGTTTTTCACACATCTGGTCAATGTTTAGACACAATGCCTTTTGCATTTAGTTTTCTTCAGGGCTGAGAGAACAGTTTTGTGTCAACTTGGGTAGTTAGTTTGGCTGTGTTTGTTTCTGGAGAATCAAGCGAATGGCAGTCATCAGAGAAACACAGAGAGCAATGTTTGCTGCTTCATTTACTGACAGAAGGCACCCCGCCCCCTGGCCAAAGCCTCGGGGTGCACTCACAGAGCTTAATCCTGGGAGACAGCCCCGCCACTACAGCTTACTGTCCACCCTGAAGGCCACACAAACCCAGACCCAGCTCACCCACCCCATGATGGGGAACTGGGTTCCCTCTCTGCTCAGCAGGACAAACAAGACTCCTGATGCACCCCCACCCTGGCCACCTGCCTGGAGTGTCTCCTCCCCATCCCCCACCCCAGAGAGAAACAGACGGTCAACTCTGAGAGTGTGTCATCAGAGGAAATCCACCTCCGCATTAGAAATTCAAGGTCCTCGGCATTATAACCAAAATACCAGTAACTCTGTTACAGAATGTTGATGAACAATCTGGAGTCTGACCCAGAGAATCTACAG
>PVKE010006784.1:37389-53081 GCA_004027555.1 Craseonycteris thonglongyai
CTCCCTCCTCCCCAACCCAGCTCTCTCACTGCCCCCCTCCTGCAGCCCTTGTCAGTTCTAGCTCGTCTTCCACTCTGCTAGCTGGGTGACTTTGAACAGGTGGCTGATATTCTTTGATAAGAAGATGAAGATGAAAGTATCCACCTACTGAATTACTGTGCAAAATACATGATGTTTTGCAGAAATGTCTAGCTAAGTCAATACCAGGCAAGGAGCGAGATTTAATAAAGGCTACTTTTCCTCCTTAATTGATGAACGTGGTTAGGACCATGGATCCTGGAGCCAGACCACCGAGGTCTGGCCCTGCCAAACTAGCTGTGTGACCTTAGGCACGTTTCTTAACCTCTCCTCACCTCAGCTTTCCCATCTCTAAAGTGGGGATAAGAATCTATACCTATTCCAATAGGATGTTGTAAGAATTATAGAAATTGCTACGAACAACACACTTAGAACAATCTTGAGCATATGTATAAGAAGCATTACAAGCTTAGTCATTATTATTATCTTTCTTATGTAGATAAGATCTACTAATGGTGTTTTGTGTAACCAATAGAACAATACTACATCTATCCATGGTAGGTACCGTATTTTCCGGCATATAAGATGACCGGGCGTATAAGACAACCCCCTAATTTTACAGTTAAAACAGGTTTAGGCCTATATTCGCTGTATAAGACTACAGCCTCGGAAGTGGGGGGTAGTCTTATACAGCGAATATAGGCCTAAACCTATGTTTTAACTGTAAAAGGGGGTCGTCTTATACACCCGGTCGTCTTATACGCCGGAAAATACGGTACTCAACACCTCTCTGTTAATTAAATGAATGAAGGAATGAATGAAAAAATGACTGGATGGAGTGTCCTTTCTTTCACATGTTGGAAGTACTTCATAATGCATGTCATAGAACTGTCATTCAGAAAAGAAACGTTTTTTGAGGGTCTTGTGCATGCCACACACTGTGCTAGGTTATAGGATTACTGCCTCCCACGAAGCAGAAAGAGATTCTGCTCCGTGACACCCAGTCCAGAACAGAGGCCCTAGTGACCTGCAGTCCTGGTGTCTTGCTTAGCAAATGAGGACACTGAGGCCCAGAGAGGACAAGGAATTCCTAAGAGGTGATCACTGTGGACTTGCTGCATTTTTTAGGATCCACGGATCGAGGTCCCATTTCATTAGTTGAGACCCTCTGGTTTCAGTGGCCTTGGTCCTAGTATGAGAGGCAATGTGACCTAGTGGAAAGAGGCTGGCTCGAGTTAGACAAAAACCAGCTCTTCTGTGTGCCCATTGTGTCACCAGGCAATAGACTTCGACCACCTTGGCTTCAGGTTCTCCGTACAATGAATACTTAGTTTATGCCCCGGCTTGGTTTCTACCCCTCCCACCTCAAGGCCCCACATCCACCTGTGTGAAATGAAACCATGTCACAACGAATGATGTACAACTATGGAGACTGCCCTGGACCCTCCTGCTCGCTCACTCGCTCGCTCGCTCGCTCTCTCTCTCTCTCTCTCTCTTCTCTCAAACAATAAAATAAAAATTAGAAAAAAAAAAAAGAAGAATGCTCATTTAGGAATGGTTATAAGTTGACTAAAGTAAAAAAAATCTGTATCTATTTACTCAAATAAAAACTCTTCATGCAGTATTGGTTTAGAAAGGTTGAGATTCAAATGTAATATGTTGAAAAATGTTTGGTGTGGGGTGAGGTGGTGATGGTAGGAAAATGTATTTACAGAACATCTTCCTTCAGTTAATATGGATTCTATTATCTGTTCTTCTTCCTTTTTATTTATTTATTTTTTCAGAAAAGCAAACCAAAATGGTACCACAGATTGCTCTATTCCACTGCAAATTTTAAGAGTGGATTGTAATCATACTTTGAATACATTTTAGTTGAGACTTATGAAATAGGGCCAAGTTCACGACAATCTCATTCTCTAAATGCACTGCCTGTTCTTTCCCTCCTACCAACTGAGCAGGAAGAAAACTTGGTTTGCTTGATTTGTTTAGCTTTATATTTTAGATTCGTATGTAAGTGACTATATTTCAAATCTTGAAAGCAACACCTTTAGAATGATTTTTAAAGCCTCTTTTAGACAGATTTCACCATTTCAGAAGAATTTTTCAGGGAGAGGCAGAAAAAATCAAAAGCATTGTTCTTGTTTTAAATCAACTTTAATCTGCTCTAACCCCTCACTGGTCTGGGTAAGTGCAAAATCTAATCTCTATCACGACACGTTTTGGGGAGATTGTTTTCTTACCTCGGGAGTCACATAAGAGTCTTGGGGTCTGACCAGTCCAGCGTTCTGGTAAGGACCTTTGATCTCTAGTCCACACGAGTTATTGATAGTCTGCTCATTGTCCTTGGAAGGGAAACAGTTCTGCTGTCCTCTGCCAAATCAGAGCACAGAAATGTCTGCTCAACTTGGCGTCTGTCTCCAAGAAACCAAGAAGCCACTCCCATCGGCAGGCTGCCCCCTCCTTAGCGTCTTTCCTGGGGGCTAGGAGGTGGGCTTCACTACTCACAGCACCTGCCTCCTCTCTAGAAGACCCCTCCCCCACCCGGCCTAGCTGATTCTATTCACCTCAACCCTTGGATCTCCTCTCCCCAGGGAAACCTGCCTCTAACTTGGGCAGACAAGGCTTTAGGTACAAGAGCCTCCTGAGAGGACTTTGCTGAGGGCCTGGTAACACCTGCGTTGGGCCTGTAACACAGATGCCAGGAGTAACAATTTCAATAGAACGGCTTGGGTACCTTTGTAGGATGTAAAGGAGGAGAAACGTAATCAGCAAGGACACACAGAAATTAACCTTACTGCAAATGATCTTGCTACATTAGGAATAGTCAGTCTCTACTTAATAGAGGCAATTAGTCTAGTAGATAAATTATTCTCATACAAAGTAAAGTAATGCAAATGTCATAATAAAGGGGCATACAGACAGACTAAGCAGTATAGGGGACAGCAGGGACTGGGGGACATTGCAGAGGTGCTGCTATGGTGGCGCTCAATGGGTAGGCTGGGCTTTGATCAAGAGAGGCTCTCACTGTTGTTGTACAAACCCATGTGAGTGGCCACAGTTCAAATCATGGTGCCAGAAACATCATTACCATCGATTACAAACTAAAGTTCATTTCCCCCAAACCAAAACCCGGAAGGATGTCTTTATAAAGAGGCAAAATGCAAATCAGCTGGGCTTTGCCTTCAGTGAGGACATAATAAAAGAAAGGAGATGTATTGAGTGTGGAGGCCCTTCCTATCCAACGCCAGCCTCTTCCTTGGTTTCAGTTATTGGCTGTCTGCAGAGTCAGTGAAAATGTTACTAGGTGCTCTTCCTTGGAGGGCTGTAGATTAGCATGGAGGGGCCTTGTGGGAAAGACCTCAATCATGAAGCTAGAGAAACCTAAAGTCTACAAAGTGGCTGCAGACCAATGAAACCCTCCGAACTGCAGGTCCTCTCATAGAATGGAGACCATTGTATTTATTTCCCAGGGTTTTTGTGAGGTTTAGAAATAATACCTAGCACATGGTGGGCACTAAATAAATGGCAGACAATAGAATTTCCTCTTGTAGATGACACAGACAATTTCTTATCTGGGACCAGGGCTTTCGACTAAGTAATCTCCAGGCATCTCCTCCCAGCCTAAGATTTCACTGCTGATGCTAACCTTCCTCTTTGAAACACCCCAAACTCCTACAGCCATCCAGGGCACCGGGATGAAGTTCACAATCAGTAATGCCCCCTTTACTCCGTATTGGCCTGCACTCCCTTTAGCCACTCCCACTGTCACTGTTAGCTTGTCGGAACCTCCCCAGTGATTGCCTCTAGCCTTTATTCTCTCTGCCTCATTATGTGCGTTCCATTTTCTCAGAGATATTATTCTCTTGAGTAGGTGGCATAGGGCTAACGCATCTGTGCCAACGGTCTAGTAAGTGCACAGAAGGAGGTGTACACAGAGAAAGAGCTGGCCGACCACCCAAAATAAAGGCCCTAATGAAATGGGATTCCTGAGAAGACAGATGCCAATCTGGGAGTGGGGAGAGAGGAGAGGGAGAGACAGAAAGATAGGAAGAAGGAAGAGGAGGAGAGAGGGCAGGAGAAAGAAAGAGAATATGAGAGTGTAGGGGATTAGAGTATAGTGAGGCCCAAATGAATGACATGAAAGATGAAGTTGAAAGACGTTCTCAAGCCCAGAGCAAACAGCCAAACCTCACTATTAATGTAAATAATACAAAAGGCCTGGAATAAAGTTCCCTTGGGGTGAGACTGCACAACACCTTGTGCCGAATTTGTGTTGCAGCTCCTTAAACCCTGGCCGCTGTAGCCAATGCCGTGGGGAAGGGTTTCTGTCCCTGGAGTTCGCGACTCAGGTTCTGATGGTGACTTACAGCCTTCCCGTCCTCCTCACCTGGGAGATCATTGCTGGCCCTCTCTTCCCTGGGTGAGCAAGCTGCTGGTGCATCATGTCAACCACAGGAGCTACACTCAGGGGACCAAGAACATGAGTGTGTAATATGGTGGGGTGGCGGGGGGCAGGTTATTCCCAGAGATCTCCACCGGGAGAATCCCAGGCGACAATTCTCCAGGAACCTTCTTCTCTAGACACTGTCTTATCACGTCTGCTTCCATTGCCTGCCCACTGCAAGGTCAAGTGTTAATTCTACAAGACCCCGTACAGAGCCACAGTCCCCTCAAGGGAACTATCAGGGTGTGAGTGTGTGTGTGTGTGTGCGTGGAGTCACCTCGCTCATTGCAGGGATCTGGCACGCACATGAGGCAGCTCCATCCCAGAACCACGTGACACCCGCCGGGTTACTCACTTGGTTGCCCTCCAGCAGGGGCAGCTGGGGACAGCTCCCTAGAGTGACTACAGCGTTGATCACTGGGATGACTCCACCCAGGCCACCCACCTCCTGAAAAGGGAATCTGAGGCCAGGCCTGGGGGCAGGCGTGTCCATTAGATCCATCTACGGCTGCAAGAGCAGGACCACAGCCCCCACCCAGAGAAACTTGCAGGACCCGGTGAGTAAAGCTCAGGCCAGTGGCTCATAAACTCAGAGGGAAACATGAGTTTATCCCAGAAGCGTGGGTGACAGGTGGGGCCTTGTGTCCAGACCCCGAGAGAGATGCTGCTCAGCCCCTAATAATAATATCTGCATCGCAGATTTCCATTCGTGCCATCTTCCTGACTGCATTTCCATCTCTATTTGGTTTTTGTCATTGCTAGAGCCTGTCAATCCACAAACCCTGACTAGAACAGGGACATAGCACATTCTTAGGGTCGGTTCCACTTAGTTTGCTAGTCAAGGACCAGATGCTGTTGGCCTTGCTTGAGGGGGTTATAGTTTGTCTCCCCACATTGTAGAGCAGCACCTGTCCAGTCCTGCTCATTGACAGTCCTGTCATTTTTGAGTACAGGTCTCATCTCTCCACAGTGCCCCTCAACAGCCCTGACTTCCTTAGTCCCTGTGGCATTCTCCATAAAGCTGACATTTACTCAATACTTGTTGCTTGCTTGTTCTCAGTCTTAACCACCCTGGAGAACAGGAGTTTCACAACCACACCCGTTTGCCAAACCCAAGATCTAAATTTATTTCGAAAGGCCTTCAATGTGCAGATCATCTCTTATTCGACTGCAGAAACAACACGTCTAGTGTCATTGGGTCATTGCCATCGGCTGGTCTCGTTGACGCTGAGATGTTCTCCTGCTGGTACCATTATAGTCATTCCTAGAGGTTCACAATAAAAACAACGGTTGTGTGTTCAGTGCTTGATCACGCACAAAGGGATTTCATGAGTGTTTGTACTGAGGGCATCACACACTATGGCCGCTGTGCAGGCACCCCTCAATCGTCACTTGGGGGGACCATAAGCAATCGGCCCAAGGCCCAGATGCTGCTCTGAAACCCAGGTGTCTTTTCAGTGCGGTCTGACGGCCCTTTCAGCCTCTCCCGGTTCCCCCTTGTTTCTCTCACGGGCATGGGCCCTAAGAAACGCCCTTGCTCACATTATCCTGCCTCCACATCGGCTGCTCAGAGGACCGCTGGTTGTGGTGGCCCCTTCTCTGGGTGCCCAGAGCCCCCTGCCTCTCTCCCCACGAGAGGACGGACCAGCCGGCACCGTGTTATCGCTGTGTCTCCATAGTAGTCCTAAATCACTAATGGAATCCAATGCGACAAATGCCAGAGCTGAACCATCTCCCTGGGACTTGGGAAGTGAACAGGGGAGAGGGAGAGGGCTTCTTAGTCGAGGTACATCCAGCTTGAAGGGCAGACAGAATCCGCAAGAAGGGAACAGTGGCCAAGCGCGAACAGCCTAAGAAGCATGCCGCTCGCAGGAACCTGGCGACGAGGCTGGGATGGCTGGGATGTTAAGTGCGGCGATACAGCAGCTGGATGGCAAAGGCCGTGCTGCTTGACTTTACACTGCCAATGTGGTTCCCAAGCATGTTTACAAATCCGCCTCTGCCCTCTAAACAGCATCACCCAATACCTCCTTCCTGTTACGTAACGGTTCCCACTCTGACCTACACTGTCCAATACACTGCTAACATGTGGCTGTGTCCATTCTAATCCAAAGTAATTTCAATTTATATCAAAATAAAATGCGGTCCCTCAGTCATGCTAGATGCATGTCTACGGTTCTACTGAGAGTGGCAACCCTATATAGAACAGAGAGGGGGTTGAGCAGGTGACAGGGAGGAAAGGGGATTATCACACAGCTGAGGGTGGAAGAGCAAGTCTTGAAGCCTGCATGTTGTCATTCTTTTATATATATATATTTTTAACTGTTTTTTGACAGAGAAAGAGACAGACAGAGAGAGACAGAGAGAAGGGGGAGGGCCCAGAGCAGTCTCCATAGTTGACAGCATTAGTTTTCCATATAGTTTCACTCCACAGGTGGGCACAGGGCTGTGCAGGGCAGAAACTGGGCCGGGAGCCTCCCACATAGGCCCCAGCAAGAACTGAATTGGGGGCACACCCCAGTTCAGCATATGGGTCTGCCTGGGCCGGGGCCAGGATTCGATCCTCCAGTCTACAGGGCTGCAAAGCAAGCGCTTAACCACCTGAGCCATCCCAGCTTCCCCATGTTGTCATTCTTAACCAGTGCTCCCCACTGGATTTCTTTCTTGTCCCAACTTCCTGCAGCTGGTTAGCGAGAAGTCTCATTCATGGCTAGACCCGAGCGCATGATGCTGGGCATGAAATGAACTGCAGAGACCTAAGCTAAGATGATGCAGGTTGGAGCCAGAGCTGCGGAGCTTAGTGAAGGAAATTGCTCATCCTCTCTGTGCCTGAATTTCCTCATTGATTACTGGGAAGGATATATCAATTTCCATCTACTCCGCACGGTGCTGAGAACAACTACATTTTTCAAAATCAGGTTAACTGTATGAATATATATATATTTTTGCATAAAGGACATTTTATCTTTTTCTTTTCTCTAATCATCAAATAATACACAATTGCTGTATATGATCTGCAAAACAATGTACGGTACTGAAAAGAAGATTTAGAGACAAAAGCATTTGTAACATAAAAAACATCCACAAAGATTTTCGTCATTGGCAAAAGAAGTCGCACCGATGAGTCTCAATTTCAGAGCAGTGGTTATCTCCCTTGGTTGTGCATTAGAATTTCTGGGGGAATTTTTTAAAGACCTGGATGCCCTGCCTACACCCCAGACCAATGAAACCGGGATCTCTGGGGGTAGGAAGCACATGCAAATACTTTTTAAAACTCCCCCTATGGCCCCTATGTGTAACCATGATTGAGAACTACAGTTCTAGAAGGATAGCGCAGCAAATTAAAAAATAGTAATAATAACAGAAGTAGGCAAAGAAGAGACACAGATGATAGATTGTGCATTCATGCTAGAAACAGTGGCTTCACAAATGACAAGCACATGTGGAAAGTTACGTACAGACATCAGCACTTACAAAGGTCAGGATAAAGCTGCTTCGTAAGAAAGTAGGAATTCAGAGCAACTGGCTGAAGATCTCATTTATTTGGGGGACAAGATGGGGACAGGGTGACCCTGATGGCAGTAGTTGTTTGCTTTCCCCCTGCCTGTAGGGGGTGATGTGAGCACTGATAATGCAGGGCCAGAGGTCAGTTTCACCTTTGGGTAAGGAAATATATACAGTTTAGATTTAATGTCCATCTCAATGTCAAACCCACTCCCAAGATGTAACGCCTATGCTTATGCAAATCACACACACACGCACACACTCGGCATGTTTACTAAGCACTTTGTCATGGACCTCCTTCCACATCAAGACATGAGATCTATCTCATTTTAAACAGGTGGATAGTATGTCATTGTTTCAGTATATAATGAATGATTTGGATATTCCCCGATCGGTAGTCAGGTTTTCCCTCACTTTTTCTTATTTCAAATAATACTGCAACACACGCACTCTTATGTTCACCTTTAGCTTCTGTGCAAACACAGTTTTCAATGTGTTTTATTCCGAGAAGTGATCTCTAGGTGAAAAAGTAGACACTGACAAACTGCCCTCAAAAAAGGCTGCAGTCATTTACATTTTCTCCGCGGAATGCCAAGAGCTGCCCAAAGCCCTGACACCTGCCTTCATACTGTATTTTTTTTACACCGGCTCACTTAATGGGTATTTAAAAGTGCTTTGCAGATGATTAAATGCTGTGGAAATGCAACATATTATGAGCAGAAACCGTTTCTGGAAGGCCCCCCATCAAAGGAGCTGCGTAAGCCCATGAAGAGATGGTGGCATCCCAGGGGCTCTGCTCCGTGTCCTGTCGTTTCCGGAAATAATGGCTTTGGGCATGAATCCTATTTTCTTAGGCCAAGAAATCAGTCTTCCAGGGTGACGGGGCCGTAAATGATGAGAGAGGCCCTCTGGCCCAGGCGGCTGTCATTACTCTCAGGGCTTTTCTGGCAAAGTAATTGAGCACCACACCAGATAGACAGGGCCACCCGGGCCACCCAGTTCTAGCGAGCCACCCTAGTGGGGAATGATTTGTAAGCGACTCCCCTCTGCTCTGTCCTCAAGGTCTACTTTCCCTCTTTGTGACTTTTCATTTTCCCTGCTCAATGGGGATGCTGTGAATTGGAGGCCTCTGCAGTTACTAACGTACCTTTTCTAGCATAAGCCTCAGCCCATGGACTGAAGAAGCATCCTCGGTTGACTTTGGCTCAAAAAGAAAGGGAGTCTGATTCTCAGCTCCATCCTTTGTCTCTGCTATGAGACCCACTCATCCCGACACCACCACCTGCTAGCCTTTTAATCCGCCTTCAAGAACTCAGGGGCCATCTTTGGAATGTGTCCCTTTGTGGCACCTTGTCTGACTATTACAGAGCAGGTCACTGCTGCCTTGTCTTCCACACAATTCATTTCTACCTCCAAGCAGCCATTCATAGCCCAGTGATTTACTGGTGTGCACCTCCCCCCACCCCTATCTCCCAATTATGGATCCCTCAGGCTGGATCTCAGCATGATTTATCTTTGTACCTCTAGTTGGTAGTACCTGGCAAGTTTGCTGAATGGATTTTCTTCCTCATTTTGAATCACTGTCTGGTTTAGCCATAACAAACAAACAACAATACTCATGGGATATACAACATAAACACTGGTGCTTCCCAAATAATCCACAAGCTCCACCATATTTCCCAGCCTCCCTTACACAGATGATGGGGTCATGTGACTAATTCTGCTCCATGGGCCTGAGTGGGAGTGAAGTCACGCATGACATGTGCTTGCCTGAGGCAACCAAAGGGAAATGTGAGTTCCACCCACGCATGCTCTCCCCGGTCACCGTGGCTAGAAGTGAACCATTTTTGAGATAGCAAAGTTGCAAGATGCAAGCAACTCACATTCTCACCAAGGAAAGCAGACTGATTTGTATCAGATGATTATGAAAGTAAGAAATAAGCCTTTGGGGTATGGAGGTTTATTACCATAGCAAAACTTCTCTTCTCCTGCTTAATACAGCATGTCAGTTTCACAAGCTGAAAACGTAGGTAGGAGAGAAACTCTTAGAATACGATCGTGTCATTGGCTAGTGAAAGCCTTTCTTCCCCTAAAATAAGTCAGGATTCATGCCATGGATCTGAGGACTTCACATCCAAATTAGTTCCTAGGAGAACACACCATCCCCCATCATGTCGCTGGAGATGCCAGGGCACACAAAACTAAAGGCACTGGCTTCTGGATTCATGAGAGATTAGCCTGAGAACACAGACCTGAATTTTGTTGGGGCTATTTCCAGTGACTCTTCCTAGATGGAATTTCCCCTTCCCCAACCTCTGTGTCCTCTGAGGTTAGTATTCTAGGAATAAGATCCACCTCTTTGGAAATGGAACAGACTTTGCACCACTAAAGTGAACTCCACTGGAAAAGATCTGTTTTGAGGCAACATGGTGGTAAAAAGGTTAACGAGGAATTTGCATTTTATTCCAGGCAGGCATCCTGAGCCCTGGGGGAAAGGCTTCCGCTGCCCTGTGGCCCAGATAATTCAATATCAGGGTGAGCAAGGACATCTTAGAACATTCTGTTCTCTTCCCCTGAGACCAATTAAAATCTGTAGGCATCTTTCTTGTTGACCAGGCTGACTTACTAATTAAAACAGAATTGTGATATTTTCATCAGCTTTTTCTTATCCCTCTCTGCCTGTCCAGCAAAGAGAAAGTTGGGTGATCATAGGAACCAGGGAACAGATTCCAGCCCCCGTCCCGCAAACCACCATGAGACATTGAACAAGATCCCCAAAAGGGTGATACTAGATTGTGAGACTGGGGTGATGGCCCCAAATTCCAGTCTCAGTCTATCAGATAAGCAGAAGCTAAATACCAAGACACTATCTTCAAAATGCCATCTGTCATTTAACAGTTGCTGTTCCAGTGGTTCCTGCCTTCATAATTAACCATCCCTTTGCCTGCCTGGGAAAGCTGCTAGTAACCAAGGACCAAATGCCCATGAAGTCCAGCCCAATCCCTTTTCTTCTATGGAGACATAAAGTGTTTTTACTGGGCACACAAGTGGCCTCGTGAACCTCAAAGTTGTCCCAAGCAACATCCAAACCTCTGGGAAAGGGCCACATGTGTTTGATTGTGTGAGATTTTTCTGTCTCAATATATAGATGTCCGTGTCAGCAACCTCTGTGGAATTACTCTGTATTGTCTGCATGGCCATGGAAGTTGGGCATTTGGGGCAGTACTCATTCTAGCTGTGACAAAAGCTTTGGTTGACAAAGCATCAAGGAACAAAACACCTCTAGGACAGAGATTTCAACCTTAGGACCTGTTTCTGAGTTTTCTAAATGGAAATCCAAGGCTGGACATGGTTGGGAAAAGCTACTTTAGCGTTGAAGCCACCTCTCACTACAGTGGCAAGAGAGATGACAGTCTCAAGACAAGGGCCTTAGAGGACAGGAAAGGATGAAGAAGGTTAAGTGTTCCTAACTTTCTAGAAAGCAGTGGTTGGAACTACCTCCCGGTGAGCTCTCCACACAGACTTATAGGCTCAGTCACAATGACCTAACCCAGTCTCAAAGAGCCCGAAATTTTACGTCTGTTCCTCATGCCACATTGCATTACCAGGTGACCTTGGGACAACAAGCTAGCTTCCCTTGGGCCTCAGCTTAGGAAAGGAGTAAGGACAAGACTGCTGTAAATCTGGTGGCAAAAAGAACACAAAGAAGTGTCAGAAAATGTCTTCTCCTGGTGGCAAATAGATTGTGATTCTCTTGTACTCTCTCCTTATAGGTGAGGTTAGGCTTCCTCACAAACACCTTGCCCTAAACATCCTTCGAATCCTTCTATGGCCACCAATCCCTTTTGGTGATGAAAATGATAGCTACAACAACATGGAGGAATCTGTAAAGAATTGCGCTAAGTGAAAGAAGGCAAATACAAGAGCTTACGTACTATAAGATCCCATTTATATGAAATCCAAAAAGGCAAAACTGTAGTGATAGGAAGGAGGTGTTTCAGTGGTCACCAAGAATATGGGGATTTGTGTTGACTGCAAAGGGGCCCAACAGATCTCTTTGGGATGATGGAAATGTTTGGGGGTGATGAAAGTAGATATTCATGGTGCTTACATAATTGTATTCACTTGAAATTGAATTAAAAATCAGTGAAATGTGTGTACATTATACCTCAAAGCTGTATGTGTGTGTGTGTATATATATATATATACACACACACAGATATATATATATATACACACACACTCATACATACATACATACACACACATACATACACATATATATGTGTATATATTTTTTTATATAATAATAAATTTATATACGAGGGTTGTCTGGAAACAATCCAGCCATCAATGCCTCTATTTTTCATATGACATGCTGGATACTTTCCGGACAGCCCTCGTATGTATTATTGTAAATGACCGTAGTCCGTGTAGAGCACACACAACTCAGTTCTCTCCATCATCGACAGGAGATAAAGACCCTCAGTGAGAGACCTCAGATCCCAGTTTCTCCTTGCTTTCCTAGTGCTCTTCCTGCTCCCTCTCCAGGATGGGTAGAGGGTGAAAGACAGTAACAGAACATTCTTCCAAAATAGGTCTTATATAAACACAAGCTGCTATTATTGTACAGATCTGCAGATGGACCTAAACCCTAGGCCCTTGGGCAAGAATGGGTGCTGACTTAGTTTATCAAAATACTTTTCTGTTGAGAAATCAAGCAGCCAATTCTTCAAGACTCTTGGCTAGCGAGGGAAGCATTTTGGCTAAAGCATTCCAGTGTTTCTGTTGAATCAAAGGCCCATGGGCCTACTAATCAATATGGCGCAACAAAACTCATATTGCGGGGTGGAAGGGCAAGGAAAGGGAGCATGTTCTCCTGCCATGGAGCTGTTTACTATGCACTTGTTGAATTAAATAATTATTGAGAACAGAGCACAGTATGTGCCTAATATTATGGCAGGCACCATGGGAGACATTCAGCAGAAAGGAAGGCCACAGATGGTGATTGGTCGATATAACGTGGTAAGCCTTCAAAGTGTGTACATGGATACACTTATATTTTTAGAAGTTGAGAGCTTCATTACCTACATCAAAAAGCAAGAAAGGGTGAAAATAAATGAGTTACATGTCTAACTAAAGGAGAAAAAGAACCAACAACATACCCTGAAAACAAACAGAGGGAAGAACAAATAAAGATAAAAGCAGAAATCAATGAGTTAAAAAAACAAACAAACAGAAAAACAGTAAGACCAACCAACAAAGAGATCAACAAGCTGGGGTCTTAGAAAAAAATAAACAAAGCAAAAACAAAAACTAGATAAACTTCGAGGCTGCCTAATCAAGAAACGTTGGCAAGCTCATACCGTATAAAACTGGTATATGGGCAATTACAGGAACAGAAAAAAATAGAATCATGGAAGGCTTTTTTCAGTTCCATGTAAATAAATTCAAAGTAAATGTGACACCTTCTAAAGTCATTGTAAGAATTGAGCAAAGCACCAATAACAAAAAACAATAGCACACACAAAAAAGATAACCTTACATCAACCATATTAGCAGCAACAAAAAAATGAGTGGCACATGAAAAAATCATGTACTATAACTATGTGAGATTAATTTCAGGGTGTTAAACTATCCCATGATAGGTTAATATTAGAAAATCGATTTTAAAAATCCATCATCATCGTAGACTTTAAAAGAAAAGGCAAATGATCATCTCAGATATTGAAAAGAAATTTGACATGACTCAAATTATTGAAGTGATAAAAGGCACTCAGGATAGGAAGAGAAAAAGGCAGATAGCATCAATAGATGTGTGTGAATATGTCAGAAAAACATGCATAAATATAGACTAGATTTATGGCGTTGGCTCCTCTGGTTCTCAAGCCTTCATTTGTGGCTGGAATTTCACCATTGGCCTTCCTAGGTCTCTTGCTTGGAGACGGCAGATTGTGAAATGTAGCCTCCAATACTGCATAAGCCAATTCCTCACAATAAATCTTTTAGAAACACAACCAGTAGGTTATATATCCTTATATAACCTATGTGTCCTTGTATAGCCTTATATAACCTACTGGTTCTGTTCCTATGGAGAATCCTAACTGATACTGATTTATAACATAAGCCCAATAGCCAGCAATATACTTAATGGGAAAACACGAGTATTTCCTCCTAATGCCAGGAATAAAAGGGTTATCATTGAACCACTTTCTTACTATTGTTTAATGTTGTAGTAAATTACTACCCAACGGAAGCAGACAAGAGAAGGGTAAAAAATGGAGACATACAAGTTAAATCATCAGTCTTTGTAGTTGTGATTGTATCTTTAGAAAACCTAAGAGAATCAACTGAAAAGCATCATAAACAAAACTGCATCAGTGAGGTTATAAAGGAGAAAATTAACATGTAGCAATCACCAACTTTCATATATTCGAACACCAACAAATATGGGAAGACAATGGAAAGTCCCATGTATCTAGCCATAAAAAGTGATAACATTTCTAGAAATAAATCCCATGAGAAAAGTGCAAGGGCAATAAAGCTTTCAAACATTCCATACTGATAGAAACAAAGACTAAAACAAGTGACTATTCCAAACTATATTTTAAAGAAAACTCATCATCAAAAATATATCAATTTTCCTAAGTCAATTTAAAAATGTAATGTAATTGTCCCTGCATTGGTCAAGCTTTGGGGAAGTAATCACTCTTCTATGCTCCTACATTGCTGGCAGGAGTTTAAATTAATACAGGCTTATAGAAGGCAATTTAGTTAATGGTATCTATCAACATTGGAAGTAAACAGATTCTTTGAATAATGACACCTATTCAATTCATCTGACAGATACACTCATTCAAAATGACATATGTGCAAAGTCATTCATTGCACCACAGTTGGTAATAGGGAAAGATTGGAAACCGGCTATGTGGCCATCAGGGGTCCATTCATGTAACAAAATGCAATACAATTGTCAAATTCAATAAAAAGAAAAAAATATATGAGAAGGTTCTATGTATGTGGATAGGGAAGTAACTTCAAGATTAGTGTTAAGAACAAAATTGACAGAACAATTCGTAGAGTAGGTTACTGTTCATGAAAAGAAAAAAAAAAGTTGCAGAGGGATAAATACTTGTATTTCCCCGTATATGAGGTCTGACAATTAGGTTCATGAATTCATCCTAGAAAAAGTGCTGCATACCTGTATGCAGAGAGAATACCTGGGCAGACACACAAAAAGAAAGTAGTAACAATTGCTGCTGATTTGACGACAGATGTTGACCCTGGGAAGGCTAGGAAACAGGTACAAGGAAAATGTTTAAGAATATCTATTTTGATCATTTGGATTTTTGATCTATATGAGACCATTGCAATTTCAAATATCAAAATCAAATTTTAATAGGAATGGATAGATAAAATAAAATATAATACAATGTAAATTTAAACATAAAAACTCAAATGGGAAGAAAGGCTGATTCATTAAAAATTAAAGCACTAACAATTAATTACTAAGTGCTTAATATGTGCTGTGATCTGTTTTAGGTATTTTTACATGTGTGAGATGGTTACTATTATTATCCTCAGGTACAGATGAGGAAACTGAGGCAGAGATCCATTACATGCTGACAGTCACAACGGAGCTGTCTCCAGAAACCTGCCATTTTAGCTGCTTTGCTAAGGCCGCTCCTGATACACAACATGTTGCATGATGCAGTTACACACACAC
>PVKE010006785.1:0-11124 GCA_004027555.1 Craseonycteris thonglongyai
CGTTCTCAAAATTAAAGCTAGATTTTCTCTTTGTTTAGTTGAGACTTTTCCCTGAGGATTATATATGAATTGAGTCAGATGTATTAGTGCATTTCTCATTTTAGTTTTAAGCAATAAAGAGGAAAAAATTAGGTATTTGGTAAATGTAGGAATTGGAAATTGAGATACCTGATTATAAATTGAAATATCAGACTTTTAGGAGGCATGGAATAGAATGATATGACATAATCATATAATTAATTGAAGGTTTTACAATTAAAAATTGTTGATGTGTTGAGATTAGCACAGTGTTAAATGTCCCAAGGAAATGATTACAAAATTAAAAAATTTTAAAAAATTTTAAAAATATTATTTGGGTGATTTGTTTGAAAATAATTAAAAATGGCTAAAATAACTTTTTGACATCTAATGGTAGAATAAGTAGATTACTTTTCTAACTTTATGAAACAAATGTATGCTTGTTGTCTTTGCAGAGGTGAACAATGACCATAGTTGACAAAGCTTCTGAATCTTCAGACCCATCAACCTATCAGAATCCACCTGGCAGTTCTGAGGCAGCCTCACCTGGAGACATGGATGCAGGTTCTGCCAGTTGGGGTGCTGTGTCTTCGTTAAGTGATGTTTCAAATCACACACTTTCTTTAGGACCAGTACCTGGTGCTGTAGTTTATTCAAGTTCATCTGTACCTGATAAATCAAAGCCATCACCACAAAAGGATCAAGGTACTTCTTAAAAGACAGAATCACTCCAAGAAACTCTTGTGTAAATGCTGGCAGTGGGCCAGGTTTCAGAGAGAGGCTTATTTTGCAAGATATGTTGCCACCTGAGTGGCCAGCAGAGTTGCATTATGACAGGCTTCATTTTCCTCTGCTGCTTGTTCATGATTAATGTATGTATCATAACGGTAGATTATTTATAGTTATTGTGATATCTGTAGTTTCTTTTATTTCTAATTTTTTGGAGGATAGACTTTATCTTGGTGAGCAAGCATTTGGCTAACTTGTCGATTAACTATATTTCCCTAGGTAGATGTCTGTCTTTTAAAATTTTAAAGATTTTTTTTAAAATACAATACTGGGTTTGTTTGTTTGTTTTTCTGCCAGTCAGTATCATCTGTAGTAATAAAGCTTATTGAAGGAGAGCAAATACTGTAAATGTTATATTTGTTAAAAGTATATGCATATGGTTACATTTGTTAAAACTCATCCAGATAAATAAGTCATTGACACTTGAATTGGTAGTTATAAGACTTTGATTTGGAAGCTTTGAAATGCAAAGAAAATAGGTTATTTCCTACACAGAACATTATTTGGCTTAGAGTAATTTGGCCTTTATATTGTTTTGGTTCCTCTTAGTAAATGTGATG
This sequence comes from Craseonycteris thonglongyai, assembly GCA_004027555.1. Taxonomy (NCBI): domain Eukaryota; kingdom Metazoa; phylum Chordata; class Mammalia; order Chiroptera; family Craseonycteridae; genus Craseonycteris; species Craseonycteris thonglongyai. The sequence continues at coordinate 1,368 of PVKE010006785.1, forward strand.
TTGTGATATGGAGTGAGTGGTGTGATTTGATAAAGGTGTTTTGGGTGGGGGAAAATTTCATATCACAAAACAATCAATTTAATTGAATGTGACACATAGAGGTTTAAAGATTTTCACCAACAAAACTTTCCCCAGGATGTTGTCTCACAGACTCCAGCCTATTAAGGCTTACTTGTTCATTCTCTCTCTCTCTCTCTCTCTCTCTCTCTCTCTCTCTCTCTCTCACTCACTCTCACTCTCACTCTCTCACTCTCAACTTTCTCACATCATCCCACATTGCCCTTTGTGGGGGGCCCTTTTCCACTCTCTATATACTCATTTCTCTTTTCCTAATTTTGCTCTCCTTTCCCCAACAAGCTGAAGCCTGCTTTTGTGACTGTTAAAATACAGAGCCATCTATTGGGCATCTCAGTCTTTGATAGCAGTAAGGAACTGGCAAACTTTTGAAAAAGTACTCCTGCTATGGAAAGTTTAGAGCTTTCCTAAATAAGTTGCTTTTTGAGCTTCACCCAAGTTCTATTAGAATAATTCTTATTAACAATCTTTATAAGTCTTAAAAATAAAGATCTTTTGTAGACCATATATGTATGTTTACAGGTGTGTATAGTGGTACCCAACAGCCTGTTTCCTTACTTTTGGTAAAATGGGGATGACAGCACTACCAACTGACAGATATTAAGGACTCAGTAAGTAAGATGATGAAGAGGAGACAGTGGTGGTGGTGGTACTGAATACAAGCGTCCACAGCAAACGTAACAGAGATTGACTTTACTTCCTATTGATTGTGTTATTTTTTTAATTGTTTATTGTGAAAATTTTTAAATAGATATAAAAGAGTAATTATAATGAGTGCTCATGTACCACCCATCAGTCGTTCTGACATTTATCAACTCATGGCGGATTATACCGCCACTCACTGCTCTCCCTCACCTCATCATTTTAAAGCAGTCCAAGACTTCATATTTTACCTATAAATAATCTAGCATATATATATATATATATATATATATACATATATACATATATATATGTATATATATATATATAATTTTTCCTAAAAATTAAAGTATCTTTTTATTAAAAATCCAGTCAGTGTTCAAATTTCCCTGATTGTCATATAATTATTTTTAACACTTGGCTTTTGAAATGAGCAGCCAGACAAGGTACACACTTTGCATTTGGTGGATATCTTTTATGTTTAATTCATAATACCACCCTTCATTATTGACCTTGAAATTTATTTATCGAAGAAACCAAATTATTTAGGGCAGACATGTCCAACCTGCAGCCCGGGACAGCTTTGAATACAGCCCAACACAAATTCTTAAAACATTATGAGATTTTTTTGCAACCTTTTTTATTTTAGCTCATAAGCTATTGTTAGTGTTAATGTATTTTATGTATGGCCCCAGACAATTCTTCCACTGTGGCCCAGGGAAGCCAAAAGGTTGGACACCACTGGTTTAGTTTCCCACATTTTGAGTTCTGTCTTTAAAAGTGTCCCTTTCTCCCTTTTATTTCTGGTTCGCTTATAATAAGATTTAGAATCTTGATCAGATTCACGTTTGACATGTTGCTATTTATTTAGCTTCAATCTCATGCAAAGCTTTGGTTTTAAATATTTGTTGTTTATTTTTCTAGCCCTAGGTGATGGCATTACTCCTCCACAAAAAGTCCTTTTCCCATCTGAGAAGATTTGTCTTAAGTGGCAACAAACTCATAGAGTTGGAGCTGGGCTCCAGAATTTGGGCAATACCTGTTTTGCCAATGCAGCATTGCAGTGTTTAACTTACACACCACCTCTCGCCAATTACATGCTATCACATGAACACTCCAAGACATGTAAGTGTTTTCTATGTTATGTTACATGTATAGTGTTGTGGTATACTAATCTACTTTCTTTTTTTAATATTTAAAGATTTATTTTTATTGTTTTTTGGCAGAGAGAGACAGAGACAGAGAGAAGGGGTAGGGCCCAGAGCAGTCTCCATAGTTGACAGCATTAGTTTTCCATATAGTTTCACTCCACAGGTGGGCGCGGGGCTGCACAGGGCAGGAACTGGGCCAGTAGCCTCCCGCATAGGCCCCGGCAAGAACTGAACTGGGGGCATACCCCAGTTCAGCATATGGGTCTGCCTGGGCAGGAGCTGGGATTCGATCCTTGGTCTCCAGGGCTGCAAAGCAAGCACCTAACCCACTGAGCCATCCCAACTTCCCCTTTTTTTAAGATTTATTAAAGTTTGAGACAGAGACAGAGAGAAAGAGGAGGGCCCAGAGCAGTCTCCATAATTGTATATCATTAGTTTCGACATAGTTTCATTCCACACAGGTGGATGTGGGGCTTCACAGGGCAGGAACCAAACTGGGGACCTTCCATATGTGAGGTGCACCCCAGTTCAGCATATGGGTTTGCATGGGCCGGGACTGGACCCCCAGCCCTTGTGGGCTTGCAAGGCAAGCGCTCAACCTGTTGAGCTATCCTGGTATCCCCCATTTTTTTCTCTGAAATGGAAGTGAGGAATTAAGCCAAGACTCCTATGATCACGAAGATGTTGGTTTATTCTTGTAGAAACCCTGGGGGAAGACTCTTAAGATTTATATTGAGGTTACATAAAAAGCGTTTTGCACCTAATTTTTTTTTTTTATTGTTTTTGATAGAGAGAGAGAGAGAGATACAGAGACAGAGAGAGAACTGAACTGGGGCACTCCCCAAGTTCAGCATATGAGTCCACATGGGCCGGGGCTGGGATTCGATCCTCGGTCCCCAGTGCTGCAAAGCAAGCGCTTAACCCACTGAGCCATCCCGGCTTCCCTTTGAACCTAATTTGACCTGTGAAGCTATTTAAAAAGAAATGTATTTTATCAGCATTTGGTATTTCTGAACCTCTTGCTGGCTTTCTACACTTGATAAAAAATGTGACTTAAATGTCTGCCACCAACAGCATGGGACAAGCAGGGTTAATAAACTCTGCCTTTCCTGGTATTCATCCTGAGTTGTAAAGCTTAATTCATTTATAGGCCTATAAAGCCTTAGTGGAGAGGAACCTCTCATTATTGCCCTCAACCTCCTTCAAATTCTCATAGGACTTTCCCTTTAGTGTTTGAGAGCTCTGTTTTCCACCTAAAAGGCAGGAAATCATTTAAAACATAGGATCTTTAATTAAGTGAAAGCCAACTCAGTGGTTGATGAGCAAGATTTAGAATTTAGAATATACCTGTTTTTTGAGGTTTTGACCTTCTACATATATCGTAAATATCTTTTATTCTTTATAAATGAAATCTCCCTGTTCTTTGATCTACATTAATGTGCAGATTTGGGGATGCATGTTTGGGTATTTATTATCAGGGTGAAAAAAAAAATACCCCTGGTTTCTTTTTGAATAGTTTTTTACTTAATAGTGAATTTTTTTTTTTTTTTTTTTTTTTTTTTTTTTTTTTTTTTATCTTTTTCACATTTACAGAGAGAAATTATCTTTTTGTCTTCAGTGCATATTTATTTCTATTTTACTTTTTGACAGATAGAGAGAGAGACAGAGACAGAGACAGTTAGAGAACCGAACTGTGGGAGCTCCCCAGTTCAGCACGTGGGTCCTGCCTGGGCCGGAGCCGGGATTCGATCCTCGGTCCTCATGGCCTCAAAGCGAGCGCTCAACCCGCTGAGCCGTCCCGGCTTTTCCCTAATAGTGAATTTAAAATGGTCCTTTAAAAAAAAATTTTCCCCCAAAGAGCAAAATACTGCTTGTAAAGAATTTGGAAAGTACAGAAAAATTCAAAGAAATCAAAGGAAAATCACCTAGAATCTCACTACCTAGAGGTGTTTGTTATGCCAAGGGGTTTTAAATTACAGAATGAAAATTCTGTTTGCCCTCATTTTCTCCCTTTCTAAGTCCATAATTCACTCCCCACAGACAGCTTTCCTATCACTTTTGCACTTAATGAAAGTAGGATGTGGATGAAAAGCCCACACTGGCACCTGGACATCAAGAGAGTGGACCAACCAAAATTCAGAAGCCCAGTGTCCAGAATTCGGTGCCTGTCTTTTATGCTATTAGTAGTTTTCACTCATTCTCTCTCTCTTTGGGGTATAATTGATATACAGCAAAATACACATATTGGAAATACACAATTTGATGCATTTTGATATTTGTATACAACCATGAAACTATCACCACACTAAGATGATGAGCCTGTTCCTCACTCCTTAAAGTCTCCCCAGTGTTCCTTTGAAATCACTCTCATCACCCCTTCCTCCCCTTCCCCCCTCCCCAGGGCAACCACTGATACACTTCCTGTCAGCTGTAGAGTAGGTTATGCTTTCTAGAATGTCACGTAAGTGGGATTACATACTATATATATTCTTATATTGCCTGGCTCCTTTCACTAAGCACAATTATTTTAACATTATTCCATGCTGTTATGTATCAGTAGTTAGTTTGTATTGCTGAGTAGTATGTGGATGAACCACAGTTTGTTTCTCCAGTCACCTACTGATGGACATTTGGGTTGTTTCCCACTTGGGGCCATCACAAATGTACCTCCTATGAACATTTGTAAATAAGTTTTCATAAGGATATTTTCATTTCTCTTGCATAAATTTTCTAGGAGTAGGATGCCTTGGTCCTATGCTATATGTGTGCTTAACTTCAAGCTACTTTCAAACTGTTTTTCAAAAGGATTGTGGTATTTTATATTCTCACCATCAGTGAATAAAAGTTCCATTTGCTCCATATCTCAAAGAATGATTAGTTTATCCCATTCTTTTATTTTTAATGATTTATTTTATTGATTTTGACAGACAGAGACAGAGAGAAGGGGAGAGACCCCAGAGCAGTCTCCTTAGTTGTACGTTATCAGTTTTCAACATGGTTTCATTCCACACAGGTGGGCAGGGGCTGTGCAGGGCGGGAGCTGGGCAGGGGGCCTCGCACATGGGAGGCATGCCCCCTCAAGCCAGGGACCGAACCAGGGGATGAGAAACAAATTGGGGGCCTCCTGCGTGGGAAGCACACCCCAGTTCAGCATATGGGTTCGCATGGGCTGGGATTCAATCCTTGGTCCCCGAGGTGTCAAAGCAAGCGCTTAACCTGCTAAGCCATCCCAGCTCTCCCCTCGTTTTTTAAAGGTTTACTTTAGTCATTGACAGAGACAGAGAGAAGGGCTAGGGTCTAAAGCAGTCTCCCTAGTTGTACATTATCAGTTGTGGGAGCCGGACTAGGACCTCCTGAATGGGAGGTATGCCCCCTTGAGCCAGGGGCCGAACTGTGGGGAGAGAACCAAGCTGGGGCCTCCCGTGTGGGAAGCACACCCCAGTTCAGCATATGGGTCTGCATGGGCCGGGACTTGATCCTCGGTCCCCGGGGCTGCAAAGCGAGCGCTTAACCTGCTGAGCCATCCTGGTTTCCCCCATTTTTGCCATTCTAGTAGGTATGTAGTATAGGAGTATCTTACTGTGGTTTTAATTTGCACTTCCCTAATGAATAATGATGTTGGTTCTCTTGCCATATGGTCATTTGCCATCCCTATATTTACTTTGCTGAAGTGCCAGTTCATTTCTTTTACATGATTTATAATTGGGTCATTATCTTATTGTTGAGTTTTAAGAGTTCTTATATTATCTGGATAGAAGCCTTTTATCAGATGAGTAATTTGGAAGTATGATCTCCCAGTCTGGAGAAAATATTCTCTTCACACTGCCTTCCAAAGAGCGCATTTTTTTTTAACAATCCTTTTTTTCTTTAAGATTTATTTTATTGTTTGAGAGGTGAGAGAGAGAAAGAAGGGGAGAAGGGGAGGGCCCAGAGCAGTCTCCAAAGAACATCTTCTGGCTGTGTTGTTTCTAATGAAAACTCTGTTGTTAGTTTTATGTTTGTTCCGATATACATAATGTTTTTATTTCTATCAGTGTTTTAAACAATTTGGTCCTTTGTGTGGTTTTCTTCACGTTTCTTCTGTTTGGGGCTTGTTGAGTTTCTTACATCCATGACTGTTTCAAATTTGTATAACTTTCAGTCATTTAAAAAGAATTTGTAGGGGATGCCGGGATAGCTTAGTGGCTGAGGGCTTGCCTCGCAATTGTGAGGTCCCGTGTTTGATTTCCAGCCCTGGCCCATGCAAACCCCATATGCTGAACTGTGGCACAATTGGTAACCACCAAGATGGCTCAGCAGTGAAGGTTCTTACTCCCAATGCATGAGGGAGGGCCCTAGTTCAGTTCCAGCCCCTTGTGGCCCCACATCCACCTGTGTGGAATGAAACCATGTCACAACTAATATACAACTATGGAGACTGCTCTGGCCCTCTCCCCTCCTCTCTCTCTCTTTCACTTTCTCTCATTCTCTCTCACCTTCACTCAACAATAAAATAAATCTTTAAAAAAATTTATAATAAACATAAAGTTAACCTTTTTTGGTGTACAGTTCTATGAATTTTAACACAGGTATAGATTCCTGTAACCACCACAAGTCAGGATACACAACCATTCCAACATCCTAAAAAAACTCCATGCTTTTCTTTTGCAGACAGTCATTTGTTCCTTCACCTTCAGAGTCCAGTTACATGCATATTAGGGACAACTTGAAGCAGCCTCACAGCTCATTGCTATGCTTACCTTTTTTTGTTATTTTGAGGTTTTTTCTTTATATTTCATTATGAATATCTGGTACTGCTAAGTTTTCAAATTCACTTATTTCTTCTATTATGTATTCTCTGTTACTCATCCCATCTGGTGTGTTTTTGTCTCAGATATTCTACTTTTTATTTATAAAGTAGATTTGGACCTAATCCCATATCTCCCCTTAACATGCTTTTTTCTACCTCCTTGAACATATATTTATGTATAATGTCTTTTTTTTTTTAAGATTTATTTTTTATTGCTTTTGTCAGAGAGAGGGAGAAACAGAGAGAGACATAGAGAATAGAGGGGAACCCCAGAGCAGTCTCCATAGTTGCATATCATTAGTTTTCTACATAGTTTCATTCCACAGGTGGGCGCAGAGTTGCATAGGGCAAGAACTGGCCGGGGCCTCCTGCATGGGAGTCACACCCCTGTGAGCCAAGGGCTTCCCACTTGGGAAGCATGCCCAGAGTAGGAGTTGAACTGGGGGCCTCCCACATAAGAGGCTCGAGCCAGTGATAATCTAACTGGGGGTACACCCCAGTTCAGCATATGGGTCCAGATGGGCTAAGGCTGGAATTGGATCTTTGGACCCTGGGGATGCAAGATGAGTGCTAAACCTGCTGTAATGTCTTTTTAAATGCCCTGGTCTTTCCGTTGTATTATCTGTGTCATATCTGGATCTGTTGCTATTTATTTCTCCTTGTTATTGGTCATTCCTGCATCTTTGCATGCCTTGTACTCTTTAGAATTTTATGTTGTTGGGTGCTGGATTTAAAAAAAAAATTATTATTTCTTTAAATGCTTTTTAGCTTTGTTCTGGAACACAGTTATGTTAATTGGAAATAGTTTGGCGTTTTTTGAGACGTTCAAAGCTTTGTTAGGCAGGTTCTGAGAGCCTTTAGTTTAAGACCGTGTTTCTCAACCTAAGTACTATTGATGTTTGGGACCATGTAATTCTCTGTTGTGGGAGCTGTCGGTACTTCGTAGGGTGTTTAGCAGCATTTGTGGCCTCTATCATCTAGATGCCAGTAGCACCACTTAGACATGAGCTAAGAATGGTTTTCACTCTTTTAAAAAGTTCTTTAAAAAAAAGAAAAAAGCAGCAACAGAGACCACTGTATGTATCTCAGAAAGCCAGAATGTCTAGAGAGATTTCCAGTCCCTAATATGGGAGACATTCTCTTACTCTTTGAGACAAATGTAGTGTAAGAAAATATTCTTATTTTTCCAGTATAGAGAGTAGTTTAGAACACAAGCTTTGAAATTAGAAATAGTATGACTTTATTATTGTGTGACTACCACTTAACTATATTTGACATTGGGCAAATTTTTAACTCTGAGCTTTTGTTTCCTCTCTTTTAAAATAGAGCCAGTATATGCTTATTTCTTAAGTTTTTGAAGAAGTAAATGAAAATGCATAAAAGTATATAATAATAGTTCAATGCATGACACATGGTAGCTGTTATTGTTATTTCATTTCAGGAGTGTGTCCCTTATTTGTAATATCCCTTGATTTGTATATAGAGTCATATTTTACTGATTTGGATTATCATCTCTTATCTTTCAGGTCATGCAGAAGGATTTTGTATGATGTGTACAATGCAAGCTCATATAACCCAGGCACTCAGTAATCCTGGGGATGTTATTAAACCAATGTTTGTCATTAATGAGATGCGGCGTAAGTATCATCTACATTAGTTTATATTAGTATTTATTAGGTAATTGGTCTTAATGGCCTAATGAGCCCCTTGTGTATTACAAAAACAAACATTTTATCCTGGAGATGTCTTTAATTATTATAATAACAATTTTTAGTAAATCATTTACTATAAAAATACATTCCAAACCCTTAAAGCAAAAGATGACAGTATAATAAAGAAGATAGTATTCAGTTTAATATAAGCAACTTAAAATTTTTTTTTAATTCAGTTTGTTAATAAAATCATTGATAATTTTACAGTGGTTTTTTTTACCCCAAGATGTTTGGATTTTTATGCTGAGTAATACTAATATTGTTCCACATATTTCTTTAAGTAGTTTTGAATTAGTTTTCATTCAGTTAATGAATATTACAATATATATCATGACAGTAATTGCCAAAATAAGTTAATTATTTGCTTTAAAAATTTTTAACTTAGCAAATTTGTGGGTTAATTTTACTTTTTCTATTTAATTTTTAAACGAGTTTTAAACTTTTCTCTTACATTGTAATGATCCTGACAGACTGTATAAAATTTTCTTATGCACTTCCTATGTGTTTTTTTATACAATTTTTTTTATTTTTTTATCTTTTCACATTTATAGAGAGAAATTATCTTTTTGTCTTCAGTGCATAGTTATTTCTATTTTACTTTTGACAGATAGAGAGAGAGACAGAGACAGAGACAGCTAGAGAACCGAACTGTGGGAACTCCCCAGCTCAGCACGTGGGTCCTGCCTGGGCCGGAGCCGGGATTCGATCCTCGGTCCTCATGGCCTCAAAGCGAGCGTTCAACCCGCTGAGCCATCCCGGCTTTCCCCCTATGTGTTTTTTTATAATAAACTTTTACATTATCTTAATTAACTGAGTTGGAATAAAAAATGCATGCAAATTAAAAAAAAAAAATCCTAACTCTTAATCTGGTATCTATCTAGGTAATTATAAGGGTGTATAATTATACATTTACAAACTAATCCTTTTACCTAAAAAGCTGCTGAAGATTAGAGGTGTGTTATATTGGCATTATTAACAGGCCAATGCAAACATTGTTTAAACATCATTGGATTCTGGCAAAATTTTAGCCAAGAGTGATTTTGTTGTTGTTGTTGTTGAATTACATATATTTCTAGGTATACATACACACACACACACACACACATACATATATATATACACACACACATATATACATCAGGCATGATTAATATTTTTAAAGCTATAGTCTTTAAGAAATGTCATTGCTGTGTGTTTGTATGTACATACATCCATGAATATACATACACACTCAATGGATGAATCATAAAATTGCCATTTTTATAGGTAGAACTGGTAGAATATAACTGATAGAATGTTGGCAAGTCATGATTTAAACTAATATATATATATTCATATACAAAATTTAATGTAGATAGTGTTTTATTGTTATTTATACTTTTGATTTA
>PVKE010006785.1:11224-53099 GCA_004027555.1 Craseonycteris thonglongyai
TCAGTGCATAGTTATTTCTATTTTACTTTTTGACAGATAGAGAGAGAGACAGAGACAGAGACAGTTAGAGAACCAAACTGTGGGAACTCCCCAGTTCAGCACGTGGGTCCTGCCTGGGCCGGAGCCGGGATTCGATCCTCGGTCCTCATGGCCTCAAAGCGAGCGCTCAACCCGCTGAGCCGTCCCGGCTTTCCCCACTTTTGATTTTTTTAATTATGTAATTTTGTTTTGCAACTGTTTGGTCAATTAGAAATAGAACTGAAATGTTACTGTGCAACTGCGAATCTGTAGGTAATCAGTATAGAATTTAGATTGGTTTGGACATTGATGTTTTCCATAGAATCTGAGGGAAATCTAGCACCAGTTTTAAGATGTGTGTGCTAACATAACATTTGGATAAACTTTTTTTTTAATTACTTTAAAGCATTTTTTATTTTTATTTATTTATTTATTTTATTTTTGACAGAGAGAGACAGAGACAGAGACAGAGAGAGAACTGAACTGGGGGAACTCCCCAGTTCAGCATATGGTTCTGCACGGGCCCGGGCCGGGATTTGATCCCCGGTCCCTGGCGCTGCAAAGTGAGCGCTTAACCCACTGAGCCATCCCAGCTTCCCCTGGATAAACTTTTGAGACAATACAGCCAAAGTTTAATTTATTCAAGTACAATTTTATTAACTTGCTAAAGCCATAGTATCACTGTGGCTACTCTCTGGGCCACTCTTCTGGGCATGGTCCAAGTTCTTCTTGGGATAGCTCAGATTAGTGCTATTCCCTCATAAAATGGTTATCAGGTGTTTTTTGATCAACATCATCATAAGATAATGGGGTTACAGCCTGGGCATGTTATCTGATGACAGAGCTTTGTGGGTTTTTTTAATTGTTAAATTTATTGGGGTGACATTGGTCAGCAATATAGTTTTCAGGTGTACACTCTACATTACATCATCTCAAAGCTTTGTTTTTACTTAAACTTTATAGGTATAGCTAGGCACTTTCGTTTTGGAAACCAAGAAGATGCCCATGAGTTTCTTCAATACACTGTTGACGCTATGCAAAAAGCGTGCCTGAATGGCAGCAATAAGTAAGTACAGCAACTGTCATTTCTTCCCTGTATTGCCAGCTTGCCAGAATTCAGTTTTGCCTTTTATGATGAAGATGCAGAGCTCTGTGTTTGCTTCATCTTTTGATTTTGTCCTGCTGCCTCTTCCTCATGTGCATTATCTTAAAATAGTTACAATTTAAAATAGTTAAAATAGCCTAACAGTTTGGATCTGCCTAATTATAGATGTCAGGAAATGAATATTGGTCTTGCTATTATTTAATTTCAGAGTATCATCATCTCTCTGCAGATCCAAAGTAACTACTACTCCTTTCTAGTTGTGCCCAACATCTCTGTTGACCTCTAACCTTTGAAAACTGTAGTTTCATCCCTGTGTTTTTCTTCTTCTGGTCAGTTACCAATTCCTGCAGTTTCTTCCTTAAAGTCCAAATGCAGACTCATGAGGGAGAACTGAGAAACAATTAGACAAGTCTCATTTGCTATTTCCTAAAAACACCTGGTAAATCTCCGTTCTGTTCCCACCGCTGCCTGCTTGGCCTTTTCTGTTGTCTGGGTGAGGACGACTGCAGAGCAGGAAAACGCCCCATGTCCCCTGCCCTCACCAGCCAGTCCTACTACCCACTGTCACAGACTTTTTAGGGTATCCTCCTCCTCTTTGCTTCATGTCCACATTCCTGCCTTGATTTCAAAGCCCCTCCTTTATTCCCACCCTTACTGCATCCTGGTCAGGCACGACTGTCCTCTGTCTGTCCCACATACTCATGTGTTTGCATTTTGTGGCTCTCTGCCTGAATCTTGTTCTTTTACAGATGGACATGCTTTTAAAATCTGGCCATGGCATCTGTCTCTCATATCACTGTTTGACTGTTTTTCAGATTAGACAGACACACCCAGGCGACCACGCTCGTTTGTCAGATATTTGGAGGCTACCTAAGATCTAGAGGTAAACTATTGTTTAAAAATTGATAAAGTGATACATGCATGTGCTTTAAAAATGCCAACAATAGGAAAGGGTTAAGAATAAGTGGGGATGCCAGGATAACTCAGCAGGCTGAGTGCTTGCCTTGGGGCCTGGAGGTCTAGGGATCAAGTCCCAGCCCTGGCCTGTGCAAACCCATATGCTGAACTGCGGCACAGCCAGGATGGCGGCAAAGATTCTCTTCTCCCATGCAGGAGGCCCTGTTTGGTTTCCTCCCCGCATGGCCCCACATCTACCTGTATGAAGTGAAACCATTTCACAACTAATGGTATACAACTATGGAAACTGCTCTGGGCCCTCCACCCCCCCCCCTTCTCTTTCCCTCTCTCTCTCTCACCCTCTTACCATCTCAAACAAAATAAATCTAAAAAAAAAAAGGAAAGTGTCTCCTGTCCAGTTCAGGCTCCCATCCCAGCTTTGCTTCTCAAAGACAATGCCTACCCCAGTTTCTAGTATACCCTTCCAGTAATTTCCTACACATGGACAGACTGGCAGTGTATTAGAGATGTCTCTTTCATTTTTCTCTTAAAATCTTTTTACATTTCAGCACATAGGGTCTAACAGTTTTTTACATTGCAATAGTATTCACTTTAGTCTCATCTGAAGGGATATTTAGGTCGTTTCTAACTTTTTAAATTACCATCAATGCTTCATTGAACATCTTTGTACAATGCCTTTATGTCCATGTAAAAGTGTGTAATGTAGGATAAATTATTAGTATTAGAATTTCTGCATCAAAGGGTGTGTATTTTAATTGGCACTGCCTTATTGTCCTTCCAAGAATTAGACCGTTTTATATGTCAACCAACACTGTATGCTGGCCAGTTTGTGACACTTTTACTCACACTATTAAGTATTAACATTTTTTGCCCAATTTGATAGAAGAATGTAACAAGTTTTTTATTCTGAAATACTAGTATTTTTATGTTCTGCCATTTTAATAGTTGGGCTTGTCATATAATTACATTTTGCTTATCCTTTGCTTTCTGTTTTTATTTCAGTCAAATGTTTAAATTGCAAAGGGGTTTCGGATACTTTTGATCCATATCTCGATATAACATTGGAGATAAAGGTAAGTTGGATCATTATTGTGACAGTTAAGTTGAAGTCAGTCATATTTTCTACATAATTGTGTATTTGTAGTTTATTTATAATTTAGATTACATTTGTTGGAAAATAATAATTTAAATATTTAATATGCTAAGGACATGCCAGCATAGTTCTGCAGGTTGAGCACTTGCCTTGCAACCATGAGGTCCTGTGATTGAATCCTGGCCCTGGCCTGTGCAAACTCATATGCTGAACTGGCACAGCTGACCACCGCAAGGATGGCAGTGAAGGTTCTCACCTCCCATGTGGGAGGCCCCCAGTTTGGTTCCTGTCCCATGTGGCCCCACATCCACCTGTGTGAAATGAAACTGTGTCACAACTAATGATGTACAACTATGGAGACTGTGCTGGGCTGCCCTCTCTTCTCTCTCACCTCTCAAAATAAATCCTAAAAAAAAAAATTTTAATGTGTTAAGACCTTATTTAGAGGTGAATATTTAAGCTTTGTAGTAGGCATCATAAAAAACTTAAGACATTTAATCCTTTTATTACCCTTTGACTTTTAACTTAAGGAATCATAATAAAACCAGATTCTGATGCCTGTGTCAGCCAAGGTAGATGGTGGTTATTATTTAGAAATTGTTTTGCTTTTTGCGTTTTCTTAAGCTTTGTTTTTCTGATTACAAATGTAGTACATGCTTCTGATAAAAATGAGAAATATTGCGGGGGGTTGGGGTGGGGTGCTCACCCCTCAGAATGAACTCTTAACAATTTGATATAAGCTGTTCCAGACTTTATTATTTACTGTTTGTAAGAATGGGATTACACCTTAAGTCTGGCTGCTTGCTATTTTCATTTAATTCTGTTTGGGAGCTTCCCTGTGTGTGTGTGCTTTGGCAGTTGTGTGGTGGTCCAGTTTACATGCCTGGTTCCTTGCTGGTAGGTATTTGGTTTGTTTCCAATTTTATGCTGTTTTAAATTAATGCTTCAGTGAGCAACCTTTTTATGTAGTTTTGTTCACTTTTTTATTGGGAGGGGAAATAATGTGTGTACATGTATGAAAAATGAATATCATAATAAAAGATTATCTTTTTGCATAAAAATTCACCTTTGTGTCCTGTTTCTGCTGTTTTCTCACCAGTGACCATGAGTGGTAATGGGTTGACACTGTTCTCTTTCCAGGCTGCTCAGACTGTGAACAAGGCCCTGGAGCAGTTTGTGAAGCCAGAGCAGCTGGACGGAGAAAACTCGTACAAGTGCAGCAAGTACGGGTGGTGGTGCCCACAGGTGGTGGTGCAGTCAGAGGCGGGAATGGTGTGGGCCAGCTTGGTGGGCCTGACTAGCCCTCTAGGTTCCCCTTCGCTGCCGATACCATCTGGGAGACAACAGGTCGCTGTCCTCCAAGGGCCAGAGCTCACAGTGCCTACCTGTTTACACTCTGTAGAGATGTGCACCTCTGTGCCCTGGGGACGCAGGCCTCACTCCTGGGAAGGTTTGGAGCGCAGGCAGCCTGTACCGTTAGTGACTGCTGTTGAGCAAAAGGTGCAGCTTGGGGTGACAGGTCTGTGCCCAGCAGCAGTGTTTTTCTGAACCCTCTTGTTAAGGGTGGGGTGGAGGGGAGTCACTTTCTCCTAGAGTAGTTAAGGCCCTTTCTCTCGATGACTCTTACCCAGAATTTGGGGGTAGTATCTGCTAGAAACCTCTAATTCATATGTTTCCCCATGAAGAGAACCTGAGTTAAGAAAAATCCTGTTTCAATGTTTTAAGTAGATTTTCATTTTCTAGTCAGGCAACACAGGTAATTGTTATTATGAAATACTCATTTTGCGGGGAGGAGGATTCCCTTCTGTCCAAGCCATAGGAATTTCTCTTTGGTTTAAACTCCAGGGACATTCCTAATCATTACTTTTCTTCCTTTTGTATCCAGATAGGGCTCTGTTTTCACGGGAGTATACCAGGCTGAAAATCTGTTAGTTTTACAGTTTGATTTGAATTGACAGAAACTTGTATTAACATAATTTAAAAATGTCAGTGACCTGTGTGGCTTCCTTTTCTCTTTCGTACTAAGCAAGCAGTTTCCCCTTGTATTCCAAATTTTAGTTTTTTTCACTGTTTGCTGAAGGGGTTGTGTTTCTCATCTGTTATTGTTCTTTTGAAAACTTCATTTAGAATGTTTCAGAGAAATAATGGGAAAAATTAAAATACTTAGAATCTTCTCCTTTGTTCCTGTTTATTTCAAGGTGTAAAAAGATGGTTCCGGCTTCAAAGAGGTTCACTATCCACAGATCTTCCAACGTTCTTACACTTTCTCTGAAACGCTTTGCAAATTTTACTGGAGGAAAAATTGCTAAGGTACGTAGATATTATTAACAACTGTTATGTGAGCCTTTCAAAGCTAAGTGTCAGTAGCTGTTAAGGGTTATAAATGACCTAAGTGGACAGTTTCGTTGCCTGACTTTTTAAGTTTTTCCAGCACTTGATAGTGGAAGAAACAGTCAAAGCCTTGAGCTAATAGTATGTTGTGTGTGCTTATGGTGTGTTTTTCTATAACCTTTATATGGTTAGGTTTTCTGATGATAGAATTGGTAACTGTTCTCCACATCTGGGCTTCACAGTCAGTGAAGGTAATGAGTGTATCCAGGAGAACTTGTGTCCCTTAAAATCCAAAGGGAGCATCCCTACTACATCTTGCCACTCTGTCATCTAAGTTTGTCTTCTGATTGGTAGCACACTGAATTTTTCCTTTTTTTTTCCACTTTCTGAAGATTGAAAGTGGTCAAAAGCCTGCAAAGGAAATAAACAATCTGTTCCTGAATTATTAAAAATAAGTGCTGACTGAAGTCCAGAGTTGTCATTCTGTTATTATTTCCTTTGATGGATTTCAAGAATTCACTTAATGTGGACCCTTACTTGTTTAAAGAAAATAAAGAATACAGTAAGATTGTATTAAATACACTTACAGTCAGGTGTCTTCTAGGTTAGTTATGTCTTTTGGAATGTGGTTCAGTGAGTTAGGTTTCTGCTAGAACATCATGGGGTAGAGTTCTGTAGGCCTCCTCCTAGGGCTCTCCTGCCTACACCCCTGAATACCGCACAGCTGAGTATGTGGATGCCCCGTGTCTTCAGAAAGCATGCTCCCTTTTCCTCTCTCTGTTTCTGTTCAGGACGTGAAATATCCTGAGTATCTTGATATTCGACCATACATGTCTCAACCAAACGGAGAACCAATTGTTTATGTTTTGTACGCAGTACTGGTACACACCGGTTTCAATTGCCACGCTGGCCACTACTTCTGCTACATCAAAGTAAGCAGTGGATTTTGCTAGTAACTGTTCATGATAGCTAGTAACTGCAAGATAGCTGGCATTCTGGAGGGGGAAGGTGGGACTTTTATAGTTAAAATGTGAAATCCCGTTTTTCTTCCATTTCTCTTGATTGGTGCTCCCTGCTTCCCTAACTATCTAACATCTTTCCTATTGGCTTTCTTTTGCAGGCTAGCAACGGCCTCTGGTATCAAATGAATGACTCCATTGTGTCTACCAGTGATATTAGATCGGTACTCAGTCAACAAGCATATGTTCTCTTTTATATCAGGTATTGTCGGGACAGCAGATTTTCAAATTTTCTGTAATGTCATTTCTGTTCATTTCATCAACATATTTAAATTCAGTAGTGGGTTATTTTTTTAAATAGCAGCTTGGTGATTGGGAGAGTGAGGAAAGTAGCTTCTGAGTGTGGGTCCTGAGTTTGATTTAGATTCCAGCTCTTTGACAGGTTAACAGTGAAATTCATGCGGAAGACAGGAAGGTGATAGCCAAGGAGGGCAGGTGTCTGCTGCTGATGGTACACTGGGTGGGCTTGCGGGCCATGGAGGCCGTGTGTGGAGGCCTCAGGAAGGGGACTGAGCAGCTGGGTTTGGTCACCTCAGCCACTGAGCATGGATGCCAGGTACCTTTGTGGGCTGGCGCCAGACCCACACTCACCGTTGCTGCATACTCAGACTCGCTAATTCCACTTCTGGAAATGTGTGGCCTTGAAACAATATGATGTGTACTCAAAGGTATTCATTTGTAACAGCTGAAAATTAAGAACATCCTAGAATTTCCAACAGTAGCAGAATGAACATATGAATTATAGCATATCCATATGCTGAAATATGTAGCTGTTAAACGTGATTTTTATGAAGTTTGTTTTTTTAATGATAGGAGAAAATGCTCAATATATCTGGAGGAAAAGCAGTTTGAAATTACCGCTTGCCCAGTTCCCCTGGTTGTCTCCCAGGCTGAGCCCCTGACATGAACCTCGACCTAAAGGAGGAGAGCCCGTGTAGCTCTGTCCACTGCAGCGTATCAGTCTGTTTCCTGCGGGGTTAGAAGTGCCTCTCTTCTAAGAAGATACCCTGTGTAACCCTAGGCGTCATCACGTTCTGTCCCCAGGTCCCACGATGTGAAAAATGGAGGTGAACTTACTCATTCCACCCACAGCCCTGGCCAGTCGTCGCCCCGACCTGTGATCAGTCAGCGGGTTGTCAACAACAAACAGGCCGCATCGGGGTTTATCGGACCACAGCTTCCTTCTCACATGGTAAACATAACATTCCATAGGCAGAATATGATCTTCATGGTAATTATTTAAATGTGCCACTCAAACCTTCAGGCTAACGTTGCAATAGTTTCCTTGTCTTTGTATACAAGTGAATTTCTTGTCAAAAAATGTATATTCAAGCCATTTATTATAAAATATTTCAAATATACTGAAAATCTCAAAGTATGAATATAATGATGAAGGAGAAAGGCTGGGTCTAAGTATATTTAAATGCTAGAGAGTTTAGCTCCCACTCTAGACTTGATCACTTAATGGATTAAATATCCAGGGTCCTTGATGAACGCTCGTCTCCAAGAAAGTGACCCTGTCACAAAAAAGAACACTTTATGTCTGGTCAGCCCCTTGAGGACCGTGGAGTTTTCTGTCTGCTGTCCCATGGGGTCTGACCACGTTCCCAGGTGGCCTCTTGGGGAGAACTGGTGGCATGCTGGGCCACATGAAGCTCCCAGTGTTCATAGATAGAGGCCTGACTTCCTTGTGGAGACTGGGCAGCCTGTCTACGTGCTGGAGCAATATCTGACATCTGTGCTGCAGTGTTTTAACAGCCTTTCAGTTTGAGTTTAGTTTGTTTTGAATCAGTAGGTTGTCTAGAAGCATGCTATTTTTATGGACATTGGACAGTGTTTGCATTATAGCAGGAATCACAAACCAAATGACTTTGGGAGCTGGGTAGGCAGTGGGCTCTCTGTAAGAGTGACATCAGGACACTGGTCAACAGAAGAGACTGCCCTATGAAGAGGAGTAGCTGCTATTGAATTTTCAGGAGCCCCTCCTGCCTCAATATTAACCCTACTGCCAGCCCATTTCCATTGGGGTGTACGAAGACTGCCAAGACCATTTTCAGGAATTCTGCAATATTCCAGATTTTGAATTATTTCTAGTCCTTAATTTTATTGAATACATCTAGTTTCTTTTCCCCAATGGTGAGGATATATTTGGGGCTTAGAATCGTTGAAGAATTATGCGGGTTGACTTCAACCGAGTCAAAGTCCTTTACTTTTGCTGCATATAACCAAGTAAAAAAAGTCGGCTGATAGATCGGCCCATGGCAGTTTTTGCACAACCAGCGAGGGCTGATATATTGGCCTGCTAGCAGTAAAAGGGTTAACATAGCAACTAATTCAAATATTTAAGAAGACATTTGAGGGCTAAACAAAACTCATCTGTGAACCAGATGTCACCCATGACCTCTATAGTCTGCAGCCTCTAGGACAGGGAGTCCCAACCTTAGGGCTTCCCTGGGCTACACTGGAAGAAGAATTGTCTTGGGCCACACATATAATACAGTAACACAATAGCTGATCCCCCCAAAAGTCTCAGTGTTTTAAGAACCTGTGTTGGGCCTCAGTCAAAGCTGTCCTGGGCTGCAGGTTGGGTTTGCCTGCTCTAGGATGGCAGCCATTGTTGGAATCCGGAGCAAAACAACTGCATGAATAGGATTCAGAGACATCATGGGGCAAGGGGGCGGCTAAGTGAGTGGTGCTGAAGCAGCTTTTCTCGGTCAGCCACATGACCATCGCCCCAGCTCCCCTGACCAGTGGTAATGCCCTGCTGGCCAGCGCTTCCTTCTGTCTGTACAGCAGTGGGCTCCCAAGAAACCCAGACAAGCAGAACATATGTGACTCCACGCCACATATGTTCAATTCTCAGATTGCAGCAGGAAGAATTTGGTCTGGGGGTTATTCTCCAGCAAAGTAGCTGACTGTTGATTAATTGCCAGAAAACTATGACCTGTGACAGGCTTATGGTGGGCAGGAGCGGATGAGAGGAGGAAGTGTTTCTAGGTATGTGGAACTGGTTATTTATAAAAATACAACCAGCTAGGAAGGGTCCACAGCCAGAATGGATTCAGTGTCTGTTTCTGGAGCTCTCACCAGCCTTGGTCTTCCTGCTTCTAGAACCCACCTCACTTAAACGGGACCGGACCATTGAAAGAGACACCGAGCAGTTCCATGTCGAGTCCTAATGGGAACTCCAATGTCAACAGGGCTGGTCCTGTTAATGCTTCAACTTCTGTTCAGAACTGGTCAGTGAACAGGTCCTCGGTTATTCCAGAACACCCCAAGAAACAAAAAATCACGATCAGTATTCACAACAAGTTACCTGTCCGCCAAGGTCAGTCTCAGCCTAACCTTCACAGCAATTCTTTGGAGAGCCCTAACAAGCCTGTTCCCTCTTCTACCATTACCAATTCTTCTGCAATACAGTCTACCTCAGTTGCACCTACGGCATCAGCTTCCGGTAAAGTCACAAAGCAGATGACCCTGAGTGAGTCCTGTTCCAAGCCCGTGATGAATGGCAAGTCCAAGCTGAACCCAAGTGTCCTGGTCCCCTACGGTGCTGAGTCATCTGAAGAGTCTGACGAGGAGGCCAAGGGCTTAGGCAGGGAGAACGGTCTAGGTGCGGTGGAGAGCTTGCCCTCGTCTGGTCAGCACGCTGAAGACAGCGAGGCCTCTCAGCACAAGCTTCGAGAACCTATTACTCTAAACGGTGCTAATAGTACAGACAGCAACCCGAAAGAAAATGGTCTGCCATTTGATGGTGCCAGTTGCCAAGTCCAGCCTGCGCTACACTCAGAAAACCCCTTTTCTAAGGCAAATGGTGTACCTGGAAAGGTGAGCGTGTGTCGGGGCGGGGGTGGGCGGGGGTGGGCGGGCTTTGCCTTGCTGCTCACCAGGCAAATTACTTGGCTGGGCCTCAGGAAGCATGGAATGGTTACTGGAGCTGAAATGTCCATGTTTTTTCTTATAGTTGATGCCTGCTTCTTTGCCACCTCTTCCAGAAGACACAGTCTTAGAGGCCTTCAAACTCGGCCACATAGTGGGAAGCTCGACTGATGAAACAAGGTAAAGTAATGACTGACAAGGAAACGAAGCTGCATGTCTGCAAATCACAACAGTGCCTGTGGGCGTGTCACTGTTTTAACTCTGTTGAAGTCTGCTTTAATGATTTGATCTATAGAATTTGTCAGTTTACCTTTTAGGAAAGTAAAGATAAATCTATGAGGAGCTGATAGTCCATGAAAACTTGATGTCCTCAAGCTGACCTTTTTCCCTCCTGCAGAGCCTCATGTCTCTGGTGAGGGGTGTTCTTAGCACACTTCTGAATGTGACACCTCCGACTCCCTTAATCCTTTTAATGACAAACATATGAAGATGTATTATGGTTACAAGGAAGGGGGTTCTCGACTCTACCAAGTAGCAAATATTTTGTTATGCCCCCTTTAGAATTCTGAAATTTATATATAAGACAGTCTACCTTCACACTTCATTTCTAAATGTCATGAAATGGGAATAAAGGAAAAGAATTTCCAGTGCAGTGGTGGTTCTAAATGTGAACAAGTCCAGTACCACTGTAGGGGCATTAGTGCCACCAGGTTCTGCATATGTGCAGGGTTTGCTGGGAATGGGACAGTTCAGAACATGGCCCAACGTTGGGAGCTCGGTGCAATGCAGACACCAGCCGGGATGTCCTGTCCTCGTGGTGGACAACTTTTGGTGAAGTTCTGACCATGTCTAGATTTACACACAGTTGTGATCCTGGCAATGCTGATGCCCACGAATACTGCCAGTAATATTATCACTGGGGCTTCACCCACATGAATGCCGGCATGTGGGATATAGGACACTTACATGGGCCTGCCCCATAGTGCTAGTGGGGCTCTCCATCATGTGACAGCCTAGAAGTGCACCCCACATTTCATAGTGGCCCCAGCTGGTGGTATGCCCTCCCTGAGAACCACTATTAGGAAGGCTTAATTATTAGATGAAATGGAAACCATCGTGTTGGCTGAAAACACTCCCTCCCAGTCAGCTGACCTGAGAGATGCAACAGCTTAAACATGCAGCCACTTGCATGACAGCTGCTTCTGTCCTCGTGTAGCTTTGTTTGTCCTCAGATGTAATGTGCAAAAGTATTACAGGTAGTTATATAAAGCAAACCACTCCTGCATTGTTACTGAGTGTGTGTTGCGATATGTGCTGACATGAGCGGGTCTTCCATGCTCTAGATTGCTGTGTGTATTGGCTTCATATACCTGCTTGCTCCCAGATAATTTCCCATTAAAAAGTAGGGGCCACTGGAGGGTTTTTACTGTTTCCTGGTAGCTTTCAGTCACTTCGAGAAAACATTAAAAGCTCTACAGCAATCAAGGGCAGAGGTCATTTAGGACAGAATACTCTCCTAAAGCCTTGGTGATTCCACACAGGTTCTGAGTAATTCGCGGAGCTGTTGGCTGTTGGGAGGCAGGAAAGGAAGACCTTGTACTTGTCCTTTGACTTGTTTGATTGCTCAGGCCTACTGGTTAAGTTGAATTAGCAGTACTTCTGAAAACAAGAAGCCTAGAGCTACAGAGTTATCATTGCTGAAAAATGGGATAGTCAGTGAACTTGATACATAATTTTATATAGTAGACACTCTGTTAACCGAACTCAAGCAGCCAGCAAAACAATCAAAGAAATTATTACCTTCATTTGGCACGGGTGCCAAGTAATTGAGAGTGTACTACATTTATTCAGCATCTACCAATCCCTATGGATGCCAGTTAACTGAGTCCACTGTATTTTTATTGAATAAGGGAAAGAGAAAATTCAATGTTTCCAAAAATGATAATCCCACTGTTGGTTTCCAGCAGACACATGAAAGGCATAAAGCAGTAAATGAGTGGTTTGAAGTGTTTGTCCTTGTGAGCACATGACAGAAACCCATAAAGCAATCAAGTGAACAATGAACTTTTCTTTGTTTGGTTGGGTCACAGTGTACCTGGGACAGGGGAGAGCCCTGCAGAGGACGAGACGGTGGCCCTGGAGTGCAGCAGCCCCACACCAGAGGCCTCGGAGAAACTGGGCACAGTCACGAGTCTCAGCAACGATTTGAAGAAGGCCTTGCCGCCCTTGGACCCCAGCACCAAACTGACCAAAGACGTTTCTGAAAACATTTCAGCAAAACCTGAGGAGTCCTTGCCAAGTATCAACCACCTTTGTAGCGCCAACCAGAATACCACTGGGGATGGGCAACTGTCCAAACTGTGTGACCCTGGGAGTTTAACAAATGATCAAAGCCAAGCATCCCAAGATGTGAAAGGGACGTTACTAGAGAGTCCCCAGGACTCGGCAGCAGTGGAAGCCACGGGGAGGTTGAGCCCCAGCTGCTCGGCATGTCCCACAGATGATGGCGAGCAGGCGCCTTGCGTTCACAGCAGCCGAGACAAGTGCATGGACGCAGAGGACGTGTCTAAAAGCACGGGGATATCTACAGATGAGCTCCCCTCTCCTCGGTTGGACAAGGCCACAGAAAATCATTCAGCAGGGGCCTCTGAACAGAGTCCTGGGGAGCAATGTGAAGAAAATACTGTTGGACAGAAAGTCCGGGATCGCTCTCCAGTTAAGGAAAAAATCAGCAGCCTCAGGAAAGTCGATCGAGGACATTACCGCAACCGGAGAGACCGCTCCTCCAGCGGGGAGCGTGCAAGGGACAGCAGGAGCAGAACGGAGGACCATCATCACCGGAGGCGGCACTCATACACACGAGAGCGGGCTCCGCACGACCGCTACAGGTCTGAGCATTGCAATGGGGCCCAGCAGCCCCCCTGCCCCGGCGAGAGGCTCAGCCCCGGCCAGCACCGTGCCCCAGCCCGGTATAGCCACCACGATTCTCGACGCCGAGGCGGTTCTGACCAGGACTGGAGCCGGTACCACCACTCAGAAAGTGAACACTCCTGGGGCCGGGAGAAGTACTACCCCGAGAAGTTGAGGTGGGACAAGTGCAGGCATTACTATGACAGGTACGCCCCATACACAGCTAGGGAGGTGCGGGGGTGGAAGCCTTTTCACAGTGACCGAGGCTACGACAGAGCAGGCCAGTATGGCGGCCGGCCATACAAGGACTACTATAAAAGCAGAAAGGGCTATGATTTGGTGGCTAAAGAAAAGGACCGGCCCCATTTCAGCAGCCCACGAGCAGGCCCACCCCATGCCCTGCCTCCCTACTCTGAAAAGTACACCCATGAGAAGATCGCACTTGTAGCTGAAGACAATTGTCACCTCACTGATCGGTTTCATGAACCCGAAAATGTAAAGTCACGAAAACGGAGGTACGATAGTATAGAACATAATGACAGTTACATAGAAAAGAAAGCCTGGAGAAGCTTGCAAAGGGACCCTTTAGAAGACTCTAAAGTGAAGAAGCACAAAAAATCAAAGAAGAAAAAGAAATCCAAAGACAAACACCGTGAGCGAGACTCCAGGTGAGGTGTGGGCATCCAGGGTCATGGTCATGGTCACTCGGCTTCGTGTTCTTAGCACCAAGCAAGGGGCTGTGTCATGTGTGATTTGTATTTCTCACCTCTGTAGGCTTTTGAGATTTCACTCTTTCTATACGTTTCTGAAATTTAACTGCTTTTAAGCTGCATCTTATCTCATAGTACCGTAAAATGACAGAAAACCTCTCTTTTTTTTTAATGGTTTTGCCATTTGCTGTTCTGACTGCTGCGTCAGAGCTATAGTGCTCTGTACGTGAGGACTTGGGGTCTTTGGCTTCACAGTTGGTGTTGTAATTGTCAGGTATAGTTTTATTGTCACATCTGTTAAAATTTTCTTCAAACTTGGTGGCTGCCGGATGAGCAGAAAATGGGAGCCCACTATCCCTTTGATATTTAACATAGATGCCCTGAGTGGGGATCTGAGATGAGTCATTTGTTCCTTTCCATCTTTGTCAATTTTTCTGTCTCCATTTCTCAATTTAAAATCTAATTGGGAAATTTGTTTTTGTTTTTTTAACAAACTAAAATAGTCAGAGATTGTCTCTTATCCATGAAGGGACAGATGAGCACCAATGAAATTATTGCACATGTTTTACTGTCTACATTTGACATGTCTTAAAATTGAACCTTGGGAAAAGATTACGAAAAGCCATTGGTAAAATAACAGCTGCCATGTGCCTGAGCCACCTGGCAAAAAAAATCTTTTCTCCTCAGCCACTAGTTTCAGGAAGTTAGTAAAATTCTTCCTCTGATACATTGGCTAAGCACCTTAGCTTCCGAGCAGAGCTCAGGACAGTGGGGTGAGGTTGAAATTGGTGCATTTTATGATCCTGGACTTAAAAAAAAAATTTATACAATGAAAACAATCTGCATTTTTAATCAGATGAGAGCTTTACCTGTGTTTCCACAGTGGGTGCCCACAGTAGTGGGCAGGAAGCGAAGAGTCCGTGCTATTGCTTCTGTGGTTCAAGTTGTGGCTTGTTCTCCTGCAGGCATCAGCAGGACTCAGATCTTTCAGTAGCATGCTCGGATGCCGACCTCCACAGACACAAAAAGAAGAAGAAGAAAAAGAGGAGACACTCAAGGAAGTCAGAGGACTTGGGTGGAGAGTCAGCACTACACTTCCCTAAGGCCGCCGGCGCTGAGCCTGTCGACCGTTTTCGGAGGACTGACGGCGGTTTCCCCCTCACCGATAGCCTGCCTCTGGAAGGCGTAGGACCTTTCTGTGAAAAAACAAAACATTTAAGGATGGAAAGCAGGGACGACAGGTGTCATCTGTCTGAGTGTGGCCAGGGTAAGAGGAGCTACTTGGAATTCAAACTGTAGAAACTGGTCTTTCTTGGGAAAGGTGATTAGCACATGGGCAGAAACCCTCGAAAGGCACAAACGGGCACTGGTGTGGCAGGAGCCCCCCGGCCGTGCCCAGGCGGGGCTGCCCCAGGGCGTGATGTCCGTGGCACTGGCCACGCAGCAGTGCCTGGGAGACTGAGGTGCAGGGCACTGGGCCTGACAGGGCCTCTGGGATTCAGGGCTCTGGTCTTGTGAAGGAGCAGACCTCTGTTTTCAAACCACCTTTGATAGAAATACTTTCGCAGTACATTCTTTCTCTCTGGAAGCCTTAGAGCTTAAGCATTCTGAGTGTGGCAGAGGCGTCGGTTTGGTGACTCGGTCATCAAGGGTGGGGGCTGCTGGCCTCTAGCAAAGCGATGCCCTCGAGGCGTCTGTGCTGTGGGGCTCTGTCTGCTCTGCACAGCTGTCATCCTTGGTAATTGTGTGGCCCTTTCTGCTCTCTGGCTGCTCTTAGAGCAGCTCCTTCCCTGTCTGGAGGGAAGCGTGGAGCTGGCAGGAGGAGGGGTGATGTGGGAGCAGTGGGCAGAGCCGGGGTCGGCTGGCAAACCGTGGCCCGCCGCCTGTTGTTGCATGGCCTGCCAGTTAACTGTGGCTTGGACATTTTCAAGATCCTGTTTCACATAATTGTATGAAATTGAAATTTTAGGCTCTAGATTTGTAGTGCAGCCCACTCGCCCAACTTTTCTGGTCTCTCATGGAAGTCTGGTGGCCCCTGGGCTGGGCAGGGCAGCTGAGGTGTGCTTTCCTGACTCTCGCTGTCATTTCGTTGTCCAGTGGCCTCTTGTTTCTCTACTCTGTCCTGGACTCGGCAGGGCAGGCCCAGGCCTCTCAGGGCCCAGCCAGCATGTGACTGTTAACTGAGAGGGACTATGGGCCCCACAGGGTGGGCTAGAGAAGAGCCAGGTACCGTGAGGGATGGCGTTCCATCGGGAGGGTGTGTGCGTGCTGTGCTTTGGGAACTCTGGTGGCATGTGGCCACAAGGAAGTGAAGCTAAAGTGGTATCTGTTCTCTTTTTGAAAGAAATCAGTGTATACACTTGTATTTCCAGATTGGTTTCCCGTGAACATGGCATTGATTGGGGGAAGGGGCTTGGTGATGATTCCCTTCTCCCCTCTGCTTGGTTCCTGGGATGCAGTAGTGAGTGGGGCTGTGCATACTGCATGCGAGTCCGAGGGGATTCTGTGTTGTTGCCAGAATCTTCCCCTCTAGCTCCAGGTCTTTGTCATAAGGACCATCATCGGTGGCTGCTTGGGCACAGTGGATGGCAGCTTGCCCACAGAGATGGCTCTGGAGGGAAAGTAGGTTGACTCCAAACCTTGGTGGCAGGCATTTGGTAGGCCTGGTATGTGTCAGGGGCTGCATTCAGGCGTTGTGTGGAGTGGTGGCCCTGTGTTCTGTCCCCAGTCAGTTGTACCCAAACTGGTGTGCAGCTGGCATTTCCTCTCTTGAGCAGCAGAGGAACCTGTGCACTTATCCCATCCTGGCCTCCCCCAGAGGGACTACCACCTGGCCTTGCGTGCCACACATCCCTGTCAGTTGGCTAAGGATGGACCCCTCGGTCTGCCACTTGTCCCGGTACCACTTTGCCTCTCCTTCAGACTCATGTTCTCCAGCTTTGTTAAACTCTCACTTTCTTTGGTCTTTGTTCTCTCCTGGTGTTAAAGGGTGGTCAGTTGGGTGGACTGGCAGTGGGCTGTTCCCACAGGCCAGGCTTTTACTGCATCTTCCCACTGGGCAGCGGTCCTCGGCCATCACTTCTAATCCTTCTTAGTAAAACACCTGGAGAAGTAGCTGCACGACAGCATATGCTGAGAACTGATTTAAGTGTACTCACAATGCACACACACACAGCACGGGCACTAAAAGTTTTGTAAAACCATCATTAAATTGTTTCTTAACCTTTGCTTTCTAGGTGATTGAAAACTTGACCTCCAAACAAAGAATTCAGTAGTTACGGTAAGCTGTTTTCATGGGTTTATTTCACAGCTGTCTGTGGCAGCACTGAGGATGTACGGGAAGGAGTTTGGGGCCTTGGTGACTCGGGGTGTGGGGGGTTCCCCCAGCAAGGGCAGCAGGCCCTCCTGACCTTCTGGCCAAGCACTGGTGCTATGCTTAGACTCCCTCCCATCAGTACTGGCTGGGGGACACTCCATTCCCTCTCGTCCCCTCATTTACAGAAAATGAGGGAGTTTAAAGCATCAGAATCAAGTCACTTGATAAACATTTGACAAGATGGAGAATCCAGTTTCTTTTTTTTTTTTAATATATTTTTATTTAGTTATTTTTATTTTTGACACAGAGAGAGACAGAGACAGAGACATACAGAGACAGAGAGAACTGAACTGGGGGAGCTCCCAGTTCAGCATATGGTTCCGCACGGGCCAGGGCCGGGACTCGATCCCTGGTCCCCGGCGCTGCAAAGTGAGCGCTTAACCCACTGAGCCATCCCGGCTTCCCCTTGAGAATCCAGTTTCTTTAACCCAGACCAATTGGCCTGAGAGAGGAACCCCAGAATCTCTATCGCTTCATACACCCACCGAGTCCCACCCTGTGCTTTGGGAACTCTGGGCTAGTGCACCCACACCTCACGCTCAGCTGTTGGCACAGCACTCAGAGATCAGAGGCATGCAACCACCCCCATTTCAGATGAAAAGGACTTTGCTTTGGGTGTTATGGCAAATCAGATCCTTGAGAGTGCCAGGCAACTGACTGCCGAATATTTTTCACGGCCCTAGGAGATGTGATTCATGTTTTGTGCCCTGCTCTTGCTGAGGTAAAGGGAATTTTGTCCAAATGTGTAACTTCTAGTCAGCAAGGGGGATTTAAAAGAATTGCAAAGTGAATTGTCTACAGATTTGCAGTTAATTATCATACTTTATCAGTGTGTCGTTAAGGGAAAGACCTAAACCTAGTTATGGAATTAAAGTCTTCCCTGGTGAAAGGAAATTTAAGGATTGAGATGGATTAGCACCAATTGGGGTTCAGGGGGCGCAGTCTATGTCCAGCAGATGGCGCCTCTTTTGCTGAGCTGCCTGCCGCCTCCTGCTCCCTCAGCGCACTATCTGGAAACCCAGTTCCTTCACTGCCATTCAGAAAGGCAGTTTTAAGGACGAACTTCCCCAGAGACCTGGGGAACGTGCTAGAAGGGAGTCCTAGAATAAGTCACTGACGCTGGAAAAGGCGAGGCCCCCCTGGGGCCCTTGGTTCCAACTTCCTGCCTCTTGTCTTTCAGATTCAACCTGTTCAACACAAGCCATCCCCAACCCAGCTTAAATTATAGAGGAAATAACTATTCACATCTGCGTGGTGCTTCTTTAGTAAATACTGTACAGATTTTACCATGGAGAACTTTTTTTTTAGTTTGTACCTTTTCTTAATTGCCCTTATTCCAATGGATGAACACTTTCTACAACTGCTGACCATTGTAAAATACCGTGTATATAAACCACAGTGACAATAACGCCCTGGACTAGACCATCTCAAATGCTGCTTATCAGACTCAGGTTGATCCCGCGTATTCCATGTAATGTTCCAGTCCGACGTCCGGTGCAAGACCAGCCGGGAGCCATGGGAGTTCGAGTACAAACAACTGACAGTATGTATATTTAATTTAAAGACTTATTTAAAGATTCACAGCTCTCAACTCGACTTTTGAGAGTGATCTGTTTTCTGTAACGTCTGATACTAGAAACTAATTTGCTTCATATTTTAGTTGTATTCAAGATTTGAAGGTGTATTTTATAGACAAGTTCTGTTTTTGAACTTTGTGGAACTATTCCGATCAATTTACCAGTTATGATGTGGAACTATCCCGATCAATTTACCAGTTATGATGAGTATTTACATTATGAATGTATAACCCAAACATTATTTGTAAAGTCTACAGTACGTTTTTTATTACATAACACTTTTTTACACAGTGTCTCGTCTTGACTATTGATATTGGAGTCTGAGTTGTCAGCTTGGTCCCTTAAAGTTTCTAGTTACAGACAAAATCATACTGTGATTTTATTTTTAATATGGATATGCTATCAAACTGTGATACACTTATAATTCACTGGTCCTGCATCAGGAGATGGAGTGGGGAAAACTGTATTTAATACAGTTTGTATCTGAATAATCTGTATGGTTTATACAGTTTGTGTTGTTCAGAGATGTCTAAAGTTTGATCTTTGTTTTTTTAAAGATTAAAAAAGCACTTGCCCCACTGTAAATATACAGCATGTAAAATTTATATAGTATATAAATGGCAGCAAATTAAACACTTTGTAAAGTCTAATTTTTTACTGCTGTATGCCCCATTTGCTAATAGACACTTCTTCCTGTTGCCTTCACATCCTTCAAACTCGAGGTACAGACCCTACCCCAGGACAGGGAAGGGGTTGGTGATGGGGCTGCTGGACCCGAAAATCTACGTTAGTGAACCAAGCCTCACACAACCTGGTTTTAACAATGTCGGATTTTTATTTAATGGACAAAGTACTTGTAATTTGACAGCCATACACTCTCTGATTTTACTAACTATTCACAACAAAATATCGATATAGGATATTCATGCAAGTTGTGGGAGTATATACATTGAATAAACACTCCAGAGATCAACATTTATGTACATTATTTACATATTAACTATATTTAATGTAAATAGAAATGTTTTCTAATAAAAAATAAGAAAATGAGAAATCACAACATGTGGTTTCTGGTCTACAACAGACCTAACTTCTCAGCAAAGCACATCTATGTAGATAATGTGTTTTAACTTTAAAATACGCATTGCTTAATGAGAAGCATTAACTGCTGCTTCACCTATAAATAGCTTTTATTTGGACTCAGTTTGGTACCACATTAACCTGCTCAAAAGTGTTCTGTGATCCTGAAGACACTTGCTTGTCTGGTCCAGGATTGTCCCAACTAAGCCTTGCCTGCTAAGCAAAGCTGTGGGGCCTGGAAGCCACCGTGTTTCAGCCTGTGCCCCTCCCCACCTCCCGCCCTTTGTCTCAGGAGCAAAGCATGTCTTTGGCCAGAGTTGGGATAATAACTCAGCCCTGAGCACAGACGTGGGGGCAGGGAGGAGGATGAACACCATCGTTTTGAGGTTCAGGCACACAAACTCGCCCTGCCTGAGGGCTTAGTGGGGGTGACGGCTATATGCCTGTTAGGTTAATACTGTCACAATGACACTGCAATTAGACAATTTCATGTAACACTCTGATGGCAAGGTATATAGATTCTAAGCACCACAGCCTTCTGCATCAAGCAGCCATCAAGTGAGGCTCCTTCACAGACGGCCAGGAAACACTTCTCATCCGGTGCTTCCTTATGCTCACTGCTCCCCACCCCACTCTGAGGCCAAACCAAAAAGGCAGAAAGCCCTGTATCCCCAGGTCACACAAAGGACAGACACGCAAAAACACTGATCCAGCGGCGCAGCGGACCATCCTGGGTGTGGGACCAGCCCGAGGACCGCATCCTCAGCAGTGCTTGGTCAGGTGGTCCGGGCACTGTTTCGGGGGGGAAGACTGGAGACCAAAGTTGCATATGTATCAGATGTCAGGCATATCAACAATGCTGACTTGCCTTTCTCAAAAACTAAAGTTTCAAATTTGAGGTATCGGTACAGTAACAGAGCCTGAGAGCTGGGGAGTAAACCCAAAAAAAGTCAGTTTGCTGCATGCAGGAGAGTCAAGGGCCCAGACCCCTTTGCAGTCTAGTGACTTAAAGCTACATCAAGGTCAGCTGCACCAAGGCCAAGGTCCCAGCAGCCATCAAGTCTCAGCATCAAGGCTAACTCCCAGGAACAGCTACTTTTGCTGTTTGAATCTCCATGGAAGTGCATACAGTTTGAGGTTTTCTTTCTTGGACTTGGTTTTAAACACAAGTAGTGACCTCTAAAGGGCGCATGTTGAGGGTACCTACAGGGACGGAGCAGGGAGAGGAGCTGTAGGAGAAGGGACCCACCACCACCACAGCCCACGTGGGCATGCTGGTTCTGGCGATGGAAAGAGCTCCCAATAAGTCATCTGTCACCTGTCCTGAAAAACCAGGCGTTTCCTCTCCCAGCACACAGGCTCCTACCCTGCACACTCACCACCTGGCCATGTCACCCTCCTCCCGCTGTGCGGTCACCAGCCGCCTGCCACCCAGCACCTCACTCACAGGAACCCTGTGTGCCACCTCCTTCCATCCCATCCACAGCTTGCTCTCTCTCTCCTTGTAATGGGAGAGTAAATCTCTGCAAAAATGGAACAGGACTGATTAATTCTACATAGTTCCTTATATGCCTACTGATTATAGTAAGAAATCTGGTCAAATTACTATCAGATCCACAAAAGCAGCACTCATTTTGCCAAAAGGTTTAAGTAGTGAAGACGGTGGTCAAAAGCTGGTCTGAGCCGCAAGCTCAGTTGAGCCACATGTTTGGAACCGCTGCTCCTGGGTCGAGCCGTGGAACAGTAGCGGCTCCACATGGTCCAACAGAGCATCCGTGCTGGGCTTCAGCAGCCACGGGACAAATGCCCCAGAACCACAAGTCAGATGGTGGTTTGCCTTTTTATAAAGTATCTGTGGGACCAAAAGGTCTGAGTTGAATAGAGGGCCCAGGGAGCCTGGAGCCTGGAGCCCTGCGCAGTGCTTGTGGGCCTCAAGAACACGGGTCCCCTCCCTCCGCCAGGGGGGCGAGGGCTTCTGAGCAGTGGCACTCAGCATGGGCCTCGCCCGGCATGCAGGCAGGGCCCTGTGCCATCGAGTGCCGGCCCACAGCCGCCCTCCAGCTGCCGCGTGTGTGTGTGTGTAGAATTCCAGTGCACAGTGTATACGTGTGTCCAGGAGTGAAAGTTATAGCTGCCGTTCTACAAATACTACTGTTAGAAAGTATCTTCCATTATAATTTCAGAATACAAAAGGCATATAAAAGCTATAATCCTATATATCTGAAGAAAAAAAAATCTGAATAGAAAAGTGGTAGCTTTTCCTTTCCTGTTTTGATATAAAACGGCTTCCAGAACAGTGAGCCCACAACGAATAAGCACGCGTGAGGCTCCTGGGACAGACCTCGGGCCCGAGTCTGCCACGTGCGCCATCGAGGCTCACCGCCTGGGCGCAGCTGCTGGACGGGACACGAGGACGAAGAATGTGGAGGGGGACACACAGTGTCAGTCACTGGGCGCGGCACACGAAGGCTACAGAGGCCGCCCGCAGCAGCTACGAGCCTGGTGCAGAAGCACTGCTTCTAGGGATGCCTTCTGGAAAAGGGCGTCGGAGTCCAGGGTGTGACAGGGAGGCCTCGCGGTCACTGTCTGCGGCGGGGTTTCGTTCTTTTACGTGTCCAGGCCCAGAAAGCTCTACTTTTTATTGGCAATTCTCCTTTTCCTTGTGGCCAGCATGTCATAGAAAGGATCCCTACTGATGCTTGCTCTGGGGAAAAAGGGGAACAGCTTGATTAGGTGGGGAGGGCACTGCCACCAGAGAACAGATGGGACCTCGGGGCTGGCAGAGGCGGTCGCCATCCCGGGTGTAGACAAGCTCTGTTCCTGCACAGACGGGCTCTGTTCGTCTTCAACACCCGAAGCAAGCAGACCGAGAGCCTGAGGCTCTGAGCCGGCTATCCTGTGAGCCCTGACACTTGTCCCTCCTTCCTGTGAATCCTGGCTTCAGCTTTGACTGCCGCTCCAAGGACAGCCGTCTCCACTGCCCGCTCACCAGCCATGTGGCCTGACAGCCCGGCTAGGCCCCACTGCCCACTTGGTGTTGAGAGAGCTTGGCTGCTTTCGATAGCTGACCACCTGCCTGTTTGTTTGTTTCCTCTTCCTGCACTCCACCAATGAACAGTGAGCCCTCAAAATCCTAGGCTCCCCACCCTCGACCCCAATGAGGCAGCCCCCAGGCCCATGCGTGCTCACATTCTCCCCTACCTCCCTGTGAGCCCACTGTGTAATTTCCAGGTCTTGTAAGTAATACACCTACACTTTACAAAGCTTCCTGGTTATTGCTGAGGGGTGTCTTACAATCGTGACGAGAAGGCCAAGGTCATTATCAGTAACCGTGGCCCAGCCTGCGCACCTGATGGACTTCATCCATTCATCCTTCTCCTCAGGGCTGGGCGCAGAGATCCGGTACACCACATGGTTGCCCTCCACCACCCGGCCGTCTGCCTCCGTCTTACAGGCTTTGATGACCTGCCCCTTGTGGCTTGGGTTATAAAGCTCGAAACAGTTCTGGTGGGGACAGAGAGGGGCTGTCACTAAAGGCCAGGGGCCATGGACACCAGAGCACCTGAGCGGGCAGGGAGGAGCAGGGACTGCCACTTACGGGTTTCCGCGGGTCTTCCACCTCCCTGATGCTGAGGTTCTCCAGCGGGATAATTCCCCTGGGCTCCTTATCCTATGAGAGAAGAGCACACAGCCAGCCTCACATGGGTCACCAACTGAAGGTCCCTCTGACATGAATGGGGGACCAGGCGACCCGCTCACTTACTGTTGTGTATTCGAAGTAATAGAGGCAGTTGTCTGTCAGGATGAACCAGCGCCGCTTCCACGTCTTCACTCGCCCCCCTGAAAGCGAGGGACCCCATGAGGCAGAGCAAGAGCAGGCAGGGAGCCCGGGGCCCAAAAGGGCAGGGTCCCCGGACCTACACGTCATCGTAGTTTCAGAAATGCTACCAGGAGCCAGGCTTGTTTTAAGTTTTCTTCCTTGTGAGAATGCTCAGTAGTCCGTCTGACATTTAGCCAAGTCGTGGGCAAGCTGAGTGGCCTGGGCCGTTTGGGCCTCTTGTCTACCTGGTGCCAAGTGGGCGCACGATGCAGTAATCTGCGAGGTCCCCGCATGCACCCCGCCCTCTCCACAGCCACCTGGGGCACCCAGGTCAACCCAATCACTCTCCAAACGTGCCTCCCAGAAGTCAGTCATGATGAATGGGCTTACCGTATTTTCCGGCGTATAAGACGACCGGGCATATAAGATGACCGGGCATATAAGACGACCCCCGATTTTCGGTTGACTCTTTTTCGTTTCAAAAGTCGTCTTATACACCAGAAAATATGGTAATTTCTCCCCATGGGAATGACAACAGGATGAAGTCAGTGCTGCTCCCGTCTATCCAGGACTTAACCCTGTCACATCAGGGCCCTCCTCATATGACTGAGAACTGCAGTGGCCCCAGGATCCAGCAAAATCAATTACTCTTTGACCTGAAGAATTATTAGATTGACTTAATCTCTTAAGATCTGAGACAGACATGTAAACACACGCACACACGCAGCACTCATCGGCATCTACTTGTACCACATTAGAGGAAATATCTTTTACCCCAAAATATTTAGCAGAGACAATGTGGCTTCAAATTCTAGCCCCTGCTTCTGACAAAGTTAAAAAAAAAAAAGAGTGAAAAATCACACATCACGGCCAAGTGAAGCAACACGTGGGCACAAGGAAGACAGAGGCACTTCCTGCCCCGTTGCTTCCAAGGTAACAGTGGTAACATTCATGGGTGAGCTGGCCCACTTTTCTCTGCAACATACACATAAGCAGGTAAGTGCCATCGGGCTGAGGACCACAGAGGCCATCCCTGTAAAAAGGCATGAAGACAGGACGAGGGAAAGAAAGGCCCATGCAGGTCACAGAGAACGTGAAGGGACTCCCAGGGCTGAGGCACAAGGGGTTCCCAGCCTCTGATGTTTGCAGAGGTCCGGGTGGGGGAGATACCCAGCTTCAGGGAGGGAGGGAGCCCCAACTGTCTGAATTTGGTGCCACTGGACAGGTCCTTGAGACCCCTCTAGGACCCCTCACCCCTGTGTCACTGACCAGACATTTATCCTCCTTTTGAGAAGCCCAAGCGTGCGGGGCACTGGGGAGGGAGCCTCACTATGCTGTCTCTCCTCCTCCCTGACAGACACCCCCCCCACCCCTGACTTCTAGTTCCCATCCAAAGGGTCTGGCCACTGCCTCCCCAAGATTCCTGCTGCACCTCCATGGCCCTCACACCCCAAGCCCATGGCCCCTAGCTCATGCCTTTGTGCCCCAGGGTCTTAGCTCAAGCTGTTCCTTGGCCTAGAGGCCCATCCCCTCCCCGTAACGCTGCTCTGACCCTGGACTGGGCTCTTGTTCCACCAGCGCCTGTGTGCTCTTCTCAGGGCACTCAGCATTCCATGGAATCCTTGGCTCCCCACTGGACGCAGCCTCTAGTCACCCCCCTTAAGACCCAGCACAAGGAGCAGAGTCCGACACCAGCAGCCCTGGTCTCAGCTCACACTGTGTGCCCCCCACCCCCAGGTGCTGTCCACGTACAAGGGTCCCAGGAGACCCTCAAGGCAGCGGCCTTAAGTCTGTGGGTGACGGGACAGTGCGGCTCCTCTCCAGGGACTTTCCTGAACCCAAGTCACTGGGAAGGCCTTGCTCCAGCTGCGCCGGCCCTGGCCCAGGCTGCCGCCCTCCTCCCCGTATCTGTCCCACCACTGTCCTCCAAACAGCAGCCAGAGGCATTTTTAAAAAATATAAATTGGGGGAAGCCGGGATGGCTCAGTGGGTTAAGTGCTCACTTTGCAGCGCCGGGGACCGAGGATCGAATCCCGGCCCCGGCCCGTGCGGACCCATGTGCTGAACTGGGGAGTTCCCCCAGTTCAGTTCTCTCTCTGTCTCTGTATCTCTCTCTCTCTGTCAAAAACAATAAACAATAAAAATAAATAAATCTATAAAAAATATAAATTGATCCTGCCTCTCAGCCTAAGGCCCAAGCCTCTCAGATGGCCTCCAAGGCCCACTGGCTCCGCTCAGCAGCCTACGAGCCCCCTTCACCGGCCCCCTGGCCCTTCCTTCCAGCCGCCAGGCTGGCTGGAGCCTCAGTGCTGCTCCCAGCACCTTCCTTCTGCTGAGCCCCCTAAGCAAGTTCTGTCTTTCCAGGAGCCCCACACTCTCCGTCTGTTCCGTGCCTGCCACGGGGCTGTGAGGTGGCTGAGTGTCCTGCTCCCTCCCGGACCCCAAGTCTATGACCGACCTTGTGCCACCAGATGCCATGGGAAGCGGGTTTTCCAGGAAGGCCTCTTGGCACTCTGCACCTGCGCTGTTACCCCCACTACTTGCAACTTCAGAGGCGCATTTGGGGGGAAGCCCCATTCCTGGTCCAAGGAAGCCCATGGCTGCGGGCATCTAGACTGAGCTGTGTCGTCTGGGCTGCCCCTAAGCCCAGCCCAGCCCCAGGTACCCTTTCAGCTATGCAGGAAGGTAAGCAGGGGCTGGAGGTCCCACCCTTGGTCTCAGAGCCCTGCAGGTCTTGCCCCAAGGAGACCAGAGGCTCGGCTTGTGCACGTTTCTGAGTTTAGGAGACGATGCATGCACTCACGCACCACTGATGACTGCAGACAGGAGCCAATGCTCCCCACTTTCTCTGTAAATTCCTCACTCTTCAGGGTTGTTACCAGGCATGTGTGCATACCCACCCACACACACGCACAGCACATGTACACCCAGCCTAGCAACAAGTACCTTTTTCTGAATGACAGGTCAACTTGACCCACATTCTTGTGTTTTTAACACAACTGATTCATTCTCAAAACTCAGTGCCTAGGGTATTTATCTGCCTATCACTAAGCAGACCCCAATGCTCCTATGCGCTGGCAAAAGGCCACCTGCTCTAAGGCTGAAGTTAGAATGAGAAACTAAGCAAAATCATGCTGACCTCTGTTCCTACCTGAGCACCCTACACCTGCCTCGTATGCCTCTGGCCAAGCGTGTGTCCAGGGCCCGCGTGCTGGGTGGGGGTGGGCATGGGAGGAGAGATGTGTGGGAATGCCTGCAGTGGTGGCTTCCAGCCGATGCACGGCCACCTCAGCCCTAGAGACCACACCCACCAGCTGTCTCTAGGGCCCAGGCGGGCACCACAGTGGGCGGGAGCGGGCTGGTGGGCAGAAGCGCCTCCAGGCTCTGGCCAGTGCTGCCAGGAAAGGCAAGACTCCTGGGAGACCAGCTCTCAGGACGGTGACAGCTCTGAGGAGACAGCGGACAGGCTGCTGGGGCTCTTGGTGCTGGCAGCTCCCGGGAAGTCACCTGGCCCGTGGGCTCAGGTGTGAACAGTGTCATCATCACTGGCTGTGTGGCTTCCAACAAAAACACGAGGGACGTAGGAGCACGGGAGGAACAGGCCCCAGGCCTGCTGGCTGCCGAGCTGCAGCCACATCCAACTGTCCCCTCGGTGCCCAGCTCTGCAGCTCCTAAGAGCATGCTGTGCAGACAACCCAAAAACAGGCTGGAAAAAGGCCCTGATGTGCCTTTCCTTCCCGTGTTGCTGCCTCTGAGGCAGCTCACCCCTGCTGGCACAGGTCACACTGGCTGTGGGGCGGGCCTGTGCTGGCACCACCCCTTGAGGGGCACTTGCTGGCAATGCGGGGATGGAAGGGCCCAGGAGCAAGCACTGGGGTTCTGGAAGAGCTCCGCCCCCGCCTCACCCAGAACCCCAGGGCTGCTGGGATCTAAGTCTGGAATATGTTGAAGATCACTCAGGCATTCAATTGCAAGGCCAGGAACCGTGTTTTCAGGCAAAGATCCAGAACTCTCCCAAATCCTGACACGGTCAGAGAAAAGGCAGAGCAAGACCACAGGCGGACCCGTGGCACACACCCCACACCTGCCACATTGTCACCATGCCTATGTCTTACCCATCCTGGATTAAAGACACACTCACCAGAGTTCCTGTAGGCCCTGGTGTCTACAATCTGTTCTCAGAGTAAATGGATGATACATAGCTGTCATATCTCACAGGCGCGAATGCCACAGTAGGGCAGAAATTCCAACCTCTCACCCTCAGTCAAAAAGCCCGACTGACTACTAAAATTGCCCAGGAAATCTAAAGCTATTCTACTTCCTGTCAGTGGTTGGGAAGCCTTCAAAGTGTTCAGGACTCTCCAGGACGGAGCAAACATGCGCTGCTTGGTTAGTAGGAGGGGCGGCTGGTGGCGTGCGGGAATGGAACTGCCTTTAGGCCCCTAGCTGCTGCTCAGGCCCTAGTGACGGGGCAGGCTCGTCCCCACGCAGCATGCCCATGCGCTTCTGGCCTGGGCACAGGAAGGTTGGCGCTTCGGCCACTCCTGCCCAGCCCAAGGGTGGCTGTCACATTCACCACCCCACAGGAAGTTAACCCAGCAAGTCCAAGGCCACATGGGTCAGATGAATGGCAGCCACAAATCAGAGCCTCACACACATGAACGGGGACAGTCTGAGAGGAATGAGCAGCTGTGGGGGGAGTCACTGGGTACGTACCTCCTAACGCAGGACAAGCAGGGACAGCCCATCACAGAACAGAAAGGTGGGAGCCACAGGCAGAAGGGAAACAAGAAGGCACATTTAAACCACTCGTCAGAAATCAGCCACACCAACCACGAGAGGCACGCAGGATCTCGGAGGCAGAGGCGCCCGCTCCTGGTACAGCAAGCTGCCTGGGGCCTATCTGGATACTATGTAAGCAGTTCTGGGGGACGTTCGTGCAGCCCGGGCATCACTCTGCGAGGACACTGGGAGGATGGCCGCCTGCAGACGGGGTGATTCAAAGCAGCAGCCGTCGAATCTGGGATGTGCGGCCAGCTACAGAGTGGCCTTTGCCTATCGGCCTTTTTTCTAACGTCTCTGCCTTTGGTCGGGGGCCTTGGCTACAGGAGCTTGATGGCACTCGGCAGGAGCAGCTGTGGGGACTGAGGGGCCAGGAGCGCGGGCCCACCCGCCAGCGCCACTCACCCAGCTTTAGGAGCCAACCCTCACGGTCCGGGTTGAAGAATGTGTGCGTCAGGTCATTGCCGTCATCCTCCGGGATCTTGAATGGTTCATTTTTGATGCTCTCATACAAGTTCTGCCAGGAGGACAGTGACAGTGTACTCAGGGCCTCGAAGGCACAGCTGTCCCTCCCGTTCTCCCAAGGGCACAGCCAGCGCCCGGCTCAGCGGGACCATGACACACACTCCCAGGTCGATGACCTGGTGCTGCCTGTGCTCATGGGACAAACCAGACCCTCCTGAGGATCAAGGACAAGCGAAGGAGGAGGAGCTAGAGGGTCTCACCCTGAGCAGCTCCTCGGGCAGGTCCCCACCCTCGTTGATCCCCCGGTTCATGGTGACGAAGCGCTCAGCTGTGGGCTTGTCCCGCACATTGTGGTTGTGCAGGCTGGTGTTGAGCATGATGATGGCGAAGGATAGGACGTAGCACGTGTCTGAAAGAGGTCAGGACCGTGGTGCTCAGCTGCCCGCAGAGCCGGGAGCTGGTCTGCAATTTCTATTTCAGAGGCGACCCAGGTGCGCAGGTAGAATGGACAGCCCTGGGGACGCCTGGTGGCGGGGACAGCAGGGAGGCCCATGGCACAAGGGCCGGGCCACAGCTGCCACTGACCTGTGGACTGGAAGACGCCAGGGTTGCACAGGCAGTAGCGGGAAGCAAATGCCTCCATCATACGGTCAATTTTCTGAGCCTCCCCAGGAAGTCGAAAGCTCCACAGGAACTGTCTGGAGAGAAAAAGGCAGGGGATGGCGAGGTTCCAGATCCTGGGCTCATGTCAGGTGCAGGGCCTGCTGTGCAGAGAAGAGAAGCTGCCTCCACCACACCCCAGGTAGTGCTTCCACTGGACCATGGGACGTCGGACACAGGGATGACGGAGCTGGGGGTAGGCAGTTCTCAGCGTCCCCTGGGACCACCTACCGTATTTTCCGGCGTTATAAGACGACCGGGCATATAAGACGACCCCCTAATTTTACAGTTAAAACATAGGTTTAGGCCTATATTCGCTGTATAAGACTACAGCCTCGGAAGTGGGGGGTAATCTTATACAGCGAATATAGGCCTAAACCTGTTTTAACTGTAAAATTAGGGGGTCGTCTTATACGCCTGGTCATCTTATACGCCGGAAAATACGGTAGACACCGATAGCTGCAGGAATGAGTCAGGAGCCCCTGTGGCGTAGGCCAGAGACTGACCAGCCAAAAGGAATGGAATCCTGGCCACCACGACTGTGAGTGGACTTGCCCCCAGACTCCCTGGCCCGCACTTCTGTAAGGCAGTTTTCAAAAACTGAGTCTAAAACTCCGGAGTCCTAGCTGCTGCATCCTCAGGCGCAGGCTAGCTGCTGAGCACCAATGTAGTCACCACAGTCCACAGCCGAGGACAGCAGGAGGGCCGAGAGACCATGCTGAGCAGAGCACAGAGAGGGGCCCAGACCAGCACCAGACACCACGGTCAGTCACATGGTTCTCAACCACAGCCTGTGGCAGCTCGCTCACGGCAGGGACCCTGCAGCCTCCTATTGGCAGGTCCAGGACCAAGGGCACCTCCCCCTCAATGGCCAGAGGGAGAGCTAGCACAGCCCAGGCTGGGGACACAGCTATCGGTGCCTTGGCTGGACACCAGGGGAGGAAAGCAAATCCTGTTCATGGCACAGAGGGGGCTTGAACACACGATGGGGCCCCTCCACTCCAGCCACCGGCGTGACTCGGTATCAGAGGCTGTCCACCCTGATGGCATCAGTGATGTCTGGCTTTAACTGGACAAGAGTGGCCTTGAATGGCAGGAAATCCATCCTCTCCCTAGCACAAGGTGGGCGTCCACAGTTTGTGCTCAAGGCCAGACATGGTAGGAAGTGGGCCTGTGCCTGGGCAGCACGAAGACCAGGCCACAGAAGTGGGAAGAAAGCCACACACAACTGTCCTGTCTCCTTTAGAATGAAAGACAGCCAAGGAACTGTGAATGGAACACTGAACTAGCCACTGCCACCAGGAGCACGCGTCACCAGCCCCGAGTGCACACAGTGCTGCACAGACCGTTTGAAACGAGGGGTGTCAGCATCTGCAGATGCATGTGGTGCTCTCGGAGTTACTGGGGTGCACTGATAACCACTCCTGCCCACTCCTTTCTGTAACAGTATGTGACGGAAATGCTCACCTTAAGGCTTGTACGAGGTTGAGATCGGCAAACTCGTGGAGTTCGACAAAAGCCTGAAGAACTTTAATGTTAAATTCATCCCTAGAAAGACAGGGAGCATGTTTGACAGCCTGCTGGTCTATTCCAATCATTTTAGGACAGACATTCCCTAAAGCCAACTTTTGTGGTAAAAATTTCATGGGGGGAAGCCGGGGTGGCTCAGTGGGTTGAGTGCTCACTTTGCAGCGCCGGGGACCGAGGATCGAGTCCCGGCCCCGGCCCGTGCAGAACCATATGCTGAACTGGGGAGTGTCCCCAGTTCAGTTCTCTCTGTCTCTCTCTCTCTCTGTCAATAAATAAATAGATAAAACTTAAAAAAAAAAAACACAAAAATATAAACAAACAAAAAAAATTTCATGGGACTGAAAGCTCTGTTCCTGGGACATCTGTTTTCCAGCTTAGTGCAAAGGGGACTCTACAGGGTGCAGACTTGATTTCAAAGCTGGTGAGAGTCAGGGTGAGATGAGAAGACATTGTAGGACCCTGAACTCCAGCCACCACCCACCACGCCAAGCCCTCGCATGCTAGGCTCTCAGGCACTGTCCCAAGTGGGTGTCACATATTCTCTCCATCTTCAAACTTCCCAGGAATCAGGCACTCACATCACTCCCACTGCATAGGGTACGTCCAAGCTGAGGTGACACACCTCCCTCGGTGACAGACTTGCGGTAGCCTACCTCTCCCCCAGGTAATCCCCAATGACGGTCTTGTTCAGGCCTTCCCCTTTGTACAGGAACTGGGCTACGTCTTCGGGCGAGCTCTGCAGCAGGTCATTTTCCATGAGGAACTGGATTCCCTGAAGATGAACGTTAAGAAAGGAAGCAGTGTGTCGAAGGGTCCCCCAGGCTCATTTCTTCCAGACACAGAAATACAGTGAGCATAATGATCTTAGGGGTTTGGATCTTGCGACAACACAATGGCACCATCTGAGTCTCACATGCTGCATTTAGCCATCAGAGAAAAGCACACTTGTGGCCTCTTCATTTTTCCTGGCCACTTAACAGGTCAAAAGACAAACAGCTCATGGAACAAACCATTACAAGAGATTATGAAGGCAGAAGTAACAAAACACCCAATTTCCCCAGCTCAGGAGACTGCTCTGTCTTGTGTCTGAAAGGAACACGTCAGCTGTGGTTGGCCAACCCAATACTTGTTCACAAGCTGCCTCTGCCCTTGCCATCCTTAAGTACCTAATCACTTTCCCAGCATCCCCTTCAACTGGAAATGACCTTGTGACAGTTCTGGTCAAATAGCAATCTGTGGAGAGGACCCAAGAAAGCTGCTGGTTTCCTTACAAAGGGGACCAGTGAGCAAACACTGTTCCTTACACCTCCTTCCCACCCTGAGCGGACATGGGGCAATCAGAGCCCTAGTGGCTATTGTACGAGAGAAAGGCCCTTGGTCCGATTACTTGGAGGCCACTCAATATCCCACAGCCGCCTCTGCTGTGTGAGAAGACAGCTATCTTCATGGGGTTCGCTGTTACCTGTGGCTGAACATGGTAACCGACTTCAAGGCCACTGAGCTTATGGCACTTAGAAATATACGAAATATGCCACCCAAAGGGCTGACAGGCACTGCTGATGATCTCTAAGTGAAACACTGCTGAGGAGTTGTCCTGGCCCAAATTAGCTGTGCCCTGTCCCATGAGAACTCCGAATAATAGCAGAAATGTACCTGACACAACTATTTGGCTGAGAACAGGGGCTTCTGTCCTCTAGTTGCCTGGAGGCTGTTCCTGCATGCTCAGATATGCCCTTCCAGTGGAAACTCTCAACGCTCTAACCAGAGCTCCCTCCCAGCCATGACCCCGTCTAAAGAGCCTATTATTTTTTGAAAATACACATGTCCACAGGATCCTTTTTAGAATTTCCAAAACCTGGGAACAACCCACAGTCAGTCGGTAAGAGAGCAGATAAATACATTCTGGTATACTGGTATAACAGAAGACTATACAGCAAAGAGATGGAATAAACACTCAACAACGCAGATGAATGTGAGAGACATGACATGGAGTAAAAGGACCCAGAGTATGCTTTAATTTCATTAATGTAGTTTCAGAAAAAGGTAATACTCATCAATGGTGATGGGATAGACACCATTCACCAGGAGGCGGCGCCAGAAAGTCACCCAATGATGCTCTCTGTGTGTCCTCGAGGGCCATGGCTGTGCCCTGCTCTCTTTCCATCCCTGTCTGCAGACTCATTACTGAGTAATCTCTGTGGTCACAAGACCCGGGCCATGACATCAGTATGTACCCCCAGAATGGAACGGGCTGGGGCGTGAGGCTCTCATGAATTCTCTGGATGCTTGTGACCTGCTCTAAAATGCAACGCTCCCAAAACACCAGGGAGCTTGGAACAAGGTAATAATCTCTTTTGTGCTTAATTAAAGGTTACATACAGAAGTTAGAAGAGGCCCCAGGTGAAGCTCCTCATCTGACAGTGTTGCTGAGAATTAGTTCGCTGTGATTCTTGTTTCTCTTTAGAGCAGTGGTGTCCAACTTTCTGGCTTCCCTGGGCCACAATGGAAAAATTGTCCTGGGCCACACATAAAATGCACTAACACTAATGACAGCTGCTGAGCTTAAAAAAAAAACACAAAAAAAACTCATGTTTTAAGAAAGTTTGATTTGAGTTGGGCCACATTCAAAGCTGTCCTGGGCCACATGCGGCCTGCGGGCCACAGGTTGGACAAGCTTTCACGAGAGAATCCGGTCTTTCCATCCTGGAAACTTAGTGGATTTCTCTTCATCCACAAGTGTCCTAATATGTTACTTGATGCATCAACGGACAAGTCTTTTAAAAAATTTCCCTGCTTGGCATTTCAGCCCTTTTTAATCTGAGGATTTTCCCTTAATCTAGTTCTGAAATATTCTAATATTTATTTGAAGTATCTCCTCTACTCCATTTTCTTTTTTCTCCTTCTAGGACTTCTATTGGCAAAATTTTAGCTGCTAGACCCATCTCCTATGTCTTGTTCTGTGCAAAACTACAGGGAATTAACCTGCTCATCTTCCAGCTCACTGATCCAGTCTTCAACTGAGTCCTCTCCATGTTTACAGCCCAGCTCTCAGATGTTTACATAATGCTATTTCTCATTTCCTTGAACTGTTTTTACAATTCCCTGTTTGTACATCACGGATAAGAAACATCCTATCATATCTCTTTGATGATGTTTATAACACAT
Source organism: Craseonycteris thonglongyai (assembly GCA_004027555.1). Lineage (NCBI taxonomy): Eukaryota > Metazoa > Chordata > Mammalia > Chiroptera > Craseonycteridae > Craseonycteris > Craseonycteris thonglongyai. The sequence goes on from PVKE010006785.1 coordinate 45,663, forward strand.
AAAAATATCCTACTTTTAATGTTTCCGTCTATTGCTTCTACTAGGTCTGTTTCCTCCAGTGTCAGTTCTGTTTGTGGAAATCCATGTCTCTTTCATGTCAGTTTCCTTGCACATTTGGTGACTCCTGGTTGGGTATTCATCTTTGCCATTAAGATTATCTGGTTTTTATGGCAGCTGCTTTTAGGAACCAGGCAGAGGAGGTCACCAACCAGGGGAGGTGCTCCGTAGCTGGTCTCTGGGTGGGGGTTTCTCCTCCTTCCCCAAGGCGCAGCCTATGTTCATGGGCTAAGTGCCCCCTCTTGCTTATCCCACTTGGAGGCAACAATGCTCTCAGTACAAACTCAGCGGGTAGACATCCAACGTCCCTCCTACGGCCCTGCACCCATACCTGCTGCCCTAGCGTGCAAGCCCTGACACTGCTAACTCTTCCTGCACGTCCTTTCTTGTGTGTGCTCTGTGCTCTCAGTTATTGTGTCAATTCCCGGTCCACTGAAAGGACTCGTGCTTGTTACAGGTTTATATATTATACTTTTAAAGGCATGTCTAGGAAATTGGAAACAAAAGGGAGAGGATGCAGTGTTTTCAGCTTCCCTGATCTAATCAGTCTTCCCTTTTATTCATTTATAAACCCAAGCGCTATTTCTAAGTATCTAATCTACCTGCACAAAACCAAAGCCCTTGCTCCAAATGCTGTGCCTTAAATAATTTCCTACTAGCCTGAAACAATGTATTTATTCTGACAATAAATAAGCTTGTTTATACAATGTCACATGGTTTAATAGGCCTCAGGGAGGGGGTGGATATAATTTTGAATTGTGTTCGAAGCATGTGAGATCCTTGGGGCTGTAGGGGCTGAATGTTTGCATCTCCTGAAAATTTGTGAGTTGAAGGCTTAGCCCCAGTGTAAGGTATGAGGGGGTGGGGTCTCTGGGTTCAATGAGGTCACAAGGGTATGGCAAGGGCCTAGTCTGATGGGATTAGTGTTCCCATAGGAAGAGACTCTAGAGATCTTGCTCTCCTTCTGCCATGTGAGGACACAGCAAGAAGATGGGCACCTGCCAGCCAGGAAGAGGGCCCCCTGCAGAGCCTGACACAGCTGGCACCCTCACCTTGGCCTTCCAGCCCCAGATCTGTGAGAAAACTCACTTCTGTTGGTTAAGCCCCCAGTCTGTGGTGGTGTCACGGTGGCCCAAGCTGACTGAAACAAGTGCTGCCACTGAGTATATAACCAGAGAATTTTGATAATTTTCCCCAGCAGAAGTAACATACAGTCTAACTATGCCATCAGTTTTTATCAAGCAAGTAATTACAAATAAGTTGTTGAATGGAACTAATAATATTAAAAAAAAATCTTTTAGCTGAAGAAGAATGCAAAACAAAGCCTGCAGGGCTATTTGTTGCAGCAGGTGAAACACGTACTTCCTGCTACGTGGTTGGCACACTGTAGGGATGACAGTGGTCTGGGGTATCCAGGTTGAATTCGGCTACTTACACACCAGCCAAGCCTGCAGCTCGAAGTGCAGTGGCCACAGGCATGAACAGCAGTCAGAACCCTTGGCTGCTCTGTGCCTCACTTTCCCCAACTGTGAAACAGGAAATAAAATGGAACCTACCCATATGGCTCTTATAGAGACTAAAGTATAAAGTATATTAATTGCAGTGCTTCCTAGCACAGTTCCTGACACAGAGCAAGTGCTCAGTGAACGTCATCCCTACTATAAATCTGACACAGTATCTGTAAAAGACAACAACAGGCAAGAACCCAACAGGGAGGATCTGATAGGGACCAGCAGCACTACTTACACAAGTACATTATGTGTGTGTTTCATGAGCAAGATATGAGTTTGTCCATGAACTTCTTGGGTGTGCTACCCTGTGCTGCACTTTAAAATATAAGGTTCGGCTTTAAAAACATCCATGTGTTAAATTATCGCTCTCCTGAGATACTCCAGTGCTTATTAAATCTGCTGACAGTTCAACTCGGTAAACTCAACTTCTAAAGAAGAAAATAAAAAACCTGTTACTGACCCTAAAGATCAAATCATTACCAAATTCACGATTACTCCCCAGAAAACAGGAGCTGACTTATACCCATAAGCAGAGAATTAGGAAGCAGCAGGAACATTTTCACGAAGGCTACAGCTCAGTTAACCCATTTCTCATTTAGAAAAAAAGTGCAGCTCGCTGCCACGTTCATTTAATTTTACATAAACAAGCTCCTTGAGGCTGAAGCAAATCTGACTAGTTTTCAATGTGAAAATAAAATATAAAGACTGTTCTCGGAGTTATTTCTAAGCAGGACTTGTCTCTACTTCCAATGTATGTAACAGTGTGTAATATGGTGATCAGTATTTAATAATCTCTTTTTCAAGTGGCACTTTGAGGGTAAGGTTGGGACTGTAACCTGGGAGTTATCTCAGCGTAAATGCTGTGGCCACAGTGCCGCCAGTGAGTATTCTTAGGGCCAATGGGAAATGGGTTAAATAAAGCCCCTCCTCCAGCTACACATGTGCTGGACCTTAAGACGATCCAAATCTGCAAACTGTGAACAGGGAAAATGGCACGTGTTCTTTGAGTAACATTTGCACCTGCGCTCACACCTACAGATGCAAGCTCACAGATCAAACCTCCGCGACTAATTCCTGCAATCAACAAACACTAAATGAACAAATAACTAGCACAGAGGCTCAATGCCAAAACAACAATAAAAGCCCCCCAAAAAATGTTAGAAAAGTGAATGCCAATTAAAGACCAGTGAGGAATAAAACAAACCACTGCATACTTAGAAGTCACTGGGGCGGGGGGCCCACTCTTCTTTCCCTCAAACCAAAACAATCTCACAACTGAGCTGCGTGCTCTGAAAGGCTTTCTATCTGCTAAATCCTTTAGCTCAGTCTAAAAAATAAGCAGCTACAGGTTGCAAGTTTCATAATTGTAGGGCACTTTCCTAGAAAAATCCCACTTGAGGAAAGTCCAAGAAAATGTCTTAAATCTGAACAGTTTCTTGGTCTTTCACAGACATCTTTTTAAGGTGAATGAAAAGGAATAACATCTTCTTACTTGAACCATTTAACACCCCCTAGACCGTAATCGCTGCACACCCTTGCCCAGCTGGACCTCACTCACTCTGCCCCCACAAACCACAAGACTCCCTGGCCGTGGGGCCTGCCCTGGCTTTCCCAAGGGACCGCTCCTAGGAGAGCTGGCCTCACTCAGACCTTCACACGTAAAGAAAGGCCTTTTGGGCTGGGACCAGTTCCATGGCCACTTTTGCTTCACCCCACTCAACGGTAGTCCTTTTTGATAAAAATTTAACACCAACTCTGTATTTTTATGAGAAATATCATACCACTTTTGTCTAAAAGGGAGAGAGCCATGAAAACAGATCAATCTCTCACAGGTCAGATGACTGAAAATGTTCTCTTACCTTTTTGGGGTCCATGTTGAACTTCTTCCTTCCCATAGCTATCTGCTTGTTCCGCTGAGTAGTTTTGCTGTGCAGTAGAAATAAGTATAATAAGAAACTGTTACCGGGCATTTGCACAAAGTACGTGAGCACCTGCCCAGGGCACTTTGGCCACTGGCCCTCATGACAGCTCCTGAGGAAAAAGGCGCAGGCTCCCAGAGCCCTCCCCCACCCTCGCTCGCCATGGTTCTTTTCTACATTGGACAACTTCTTTAGAAAAAAAGCTAGTGACGAGAAGCAATGATTTAAGAACAAACAGCACACACAGTAGGTTAAGTCTGAGGTGGCTGTGCTGCATCCTAAACTAAGGGGTGGAGTAGAGCAAGTGGGGAAAGGAACACTGACTCCTCCACCAGGAGCAGGAGGGGGCGGAGAGGAGAGGAAACAGCAATGCCTCAAACTCCCTGAGGGCCCCGCTGCCGTCATGCTTACCTCTCCTCCACAGAAGTCAGACTGTCAATCTCTGTCATCACTTCGGCAATTTCGTATTTCAGTCTCTGTCAAAAAAGAAGAAAGAATTTGGGTGTGAGGGAGGGTCTTTACCTTCCTCCCCTAGCCTAGACTCAGAAATGTCAGCCTGCCAGGTGACACTTCCTGAGCTCTCATCTGGACCCCACTACAGGTGTGAAAAAAAAAGATAACTGTTATTGATACCAAGTCTCCTAACCAGAGCCACCTAACACAGGAGAAGACAAAAAACGATAATCTGCCCACCTCTGCTCAGAAGATCAGAGGGGTCCATGTAGCAGGTTCTAGAGTTTTGTTTTGTTTTTCTTTTTTAATTTTTTTTATTGTTTTTGACAAAGAGAGAGAGAGAGAGAGAGAGATACAGAGACAGAGAGAGAACTGAACTGGGGGAACTCCCCAGTTCAGCACATGGGTCCGCACAGGCCGGGGCCATGATTCGATCCTCGGTCCCCGGAGCTGCAAAGTGAGCGCTTAACCCACTAAGCCATCCCGGCTTCCCCAAGTTCTAGAGTATTTGTGTGTAAAATCAAGAAGGGACACTGAAGAGAATCTCACAGGCATAAAGAGACTGAAACCGCAAGAGTGGAGTCTGTAGTTTATTCCCTGCCACTGAGACGTCACCTCTACATGCCCACCTGCCTTTTCCTTCAAGGCCAGCGACGTTCTTGGAAAGGCCAGGGGTAAAGGGGAAGCTTAAATGCATCTCAGTCAGGTCCCTTAACCACTGGTCTCAGAACGAGTTCCATCACTTTGCATGAGACAAAGGACCATGGACAGAGCTCAGGAGTTGACAACAGAAGGTGCCTGTGGCCCTCAGGCACACCAAGAGCTCCAGGAGGGAAAACCCCTGTCCCTCTATGTGACTCCACCACATACTGGCTGAGAGACCTTTCACAACCCTCTCAACTGCCCTGGGCCTCAGCATTCCCACCTCAAAAACGAGGTCGTAGGGGAAGTTGGGATGGCTCAGTGGATTAAGCGCTCACTTTGCAGCGCTGGGGACCGAGGATCAAATCCCGGCCCCGGCCCGTGCAAACCCATGTGCTGAACTGGGGAGTGCCCCCAGTTCAGTTCTCTCTCTGTCTCTGTATCTCTGTCAAAAAAAAAAAAAAAATGAAGATCTAAAAAAAAAAAAAAATGAGGTCATGAGACTCCCTAAGTCTCTACAGGCACTATTATTACTAATGTTCAAATAGGACCCTTACCCTTCAAACACATTTTTATTTTTAAACCAAAGCACCTATTCTGGGTTATCTGATTTTTTTCCCAAGAATGAAGAGTAACCTTAGAAGAAAAAGTTCCACAAATTATCTTTCGAATACAAAGAAATTTTTATTAAGAGCCCTTTTATTTTGTGTGCCAAGAAACTTAAGACTTAAAATGCAAGCTCCTAGAAAGGACTGTTGTTTGGACAAGGCTTGCTCATGCAGCCAGCAGCCTGTGAGGCCACATTTACTTTGGTCTGACAACATCTAGGAAGTTTCTTAAAGAAGAGCCATGTCGGATTAATTTCCCAAAGAAGCCCCAAAGGGACTTCTGAATACTTCCTGCACCGATTACAGACACCCCGACTCTGAGATTGGCTCTTCTCCTTTGCTCGTCCTATGGGACCCCCGCACCCTGCCCTCTGAGCACACAGATGTGCTAAGCATAGTGCTCATCTGCCTGTGTTTTACTTGTCACACTCCTCTCACCAGTTGGCAGGCAGCTGGCGTGCAGCTAGAACTCCGTATATGCTATTCACAGACTTAACAGGTACCTGAGTGCCCAGAATGTGGCAGGCATGTTCTAGGTGTTAGGGATAAAGGTAACAAGTCGGATCTCATGCACCATCCCAATATGTCTACAGGTTGCTGCTGCTGTTTAAAAACACCCTTTGGGGAAGCTGGGATGACTCAGTGGGTTAAGTGCTCATCTTGCAGCCCTGGGGACCGAGGATCGAATCCCGACCCCGGCCCGTGTGGACCCATATGCTGAACTGGGGAGTGCCCCCAGTTCAGTTCTCACTGGGGTGAAGACCTCAGCCCAGTTCCTGACCTGTGCAGCCCCAATCCTACCTGTGGAATGAAACTATGTGGAAAAACAAATGATGTGCAACTATGGAGACTGTTCTGGGCCCTCCCTCTTTTCTCTGTCTCTGTCTCTGTATCTCTCTCTGTCAAAAACAATAAAAATAAATCTTTATTAAAAAAAATAAAAAATGCCCTCTGTGGGGAAGCTGGGATGGCTCAGTGGGTTAGGCACTCACTTTGCAGCCCCGGGGCCCGAGGATCAAATCCCAGCCTTGGCCCGCGCGGATCCATGTGCTGAGCTAGGGAGTGCCCCCTGTTTGGTTCTCACCGGGGTGAGACCCCAGCCCAGTTCCTGCCCTGTGCAACCCCGTGCCCACCTGTGGAATGAAACTATGGAAAAACCAATGATGTGCAACTACGGAGACTGTTCTGGGCCCACCCACTTCTCTCTATCTGTGTCTCTCTCTGTCAAAAACAATAAAAATAAATCTTAAAAAAAAACACACAAAAAAACGCCCTCTGTGACTCTGGAGTGGTGGCCCTCACGGTGCTGACTCCAGGCCCATGACATCTTGGTCCCCATGACCAAGTCTGTATGACTGGGAAGCATGGTCTCCACTTTGCCAACCTGATAACTTTCCTGCTGTCTCTGTGTGGTTCAGATACACACATACTAGACACCCATTGCTTACATTTCCATGAAGCTACTTGATTTACTATTTTACCTAAAAGCAAAAACTGAAAGTTTTTTTTTACCTCGATGTCATCAATCAGTTCCTTTTTTCTTCGACGAATGTCTAAAAGTTCTTCTCTCTCTTCTAAGGAGAGGTCTTCAGGCACTGAAAGAAAAAAAAAAACAATGACTATTACTCTGGAGAACAATTTTGCAATACCTATTAAGGTTAAAGGCTTACATGTGAACAAGCCAGCAATTCTGTACGTAAGTATTACTTATCCCAAAGGAACCCTAGTATAGAGACCACAAATAAGATATTCATAGCAGCACTGTTTATACCGGTAATAGAAAAACAACCTAAATTCCATTAGTAAGAAAATGAATAAATTGTAGTATCTATAAAACAGAATCCCACACAACAATAAAAAGAAAAGCTGAACTCAATCTATCAACACAGATGAGTCTCACAAAGTGGAGACAATGTGAACATTTGAAGACTGTGTGACACCTGTCACAGAAGGCGGAAAATCAAGCCTGTCAATCTACGTGTTTTGGGTGTGCACATATATGTACAGAAGAGCATAAATGATTGCACGAAAGGATTAACACCAAATTCTTCTTTTTTTTTTTTTATCTTTTCACATTTATAGAGAGAAATTATCTTTTTGTCTTCAGTGCATATTTATTTCTATTTTACTTTTGACAGATAGAGAGAGAGACAGAGACAGAGACAGTTAGAGAACCGAACTGTGGGAACTCCCCAGTTCAGCACGTGGGTCCTGCCTGGGCCGGAGCCGGGATTCGATCCTCGGTCC